>PVLC010050124.1:0-10214 GCA_004027655.1 Graphiurus murinus | reverse complement strand
GCTGTTATGATCAATTGGCTTCACTTGGTTACAAGACTTCTGATCTCATAAAACTAGGTTAAAATTGTTCAGCTCATGTTTTTCTCAAGCACAAGGAATTGTACATTTGTACTGCCAATCGATTTCTTGCTAAGTGGATTGATAACCTAACTAGCTTAAAATTGTTCCACGATATTTTATGTCTGGTGAAAAAAAGGCATCTACCTCATTCTAAGGATGCCTGTTTCTGGGTTTCATATATGAAGTCTAATTTTGTTTTCACTGCCTGCTTAAAACTGTTTACTGCACACCGTTTACAATCCACATCCCTACCATGGCCTACATGCTTCTGTTTAGAATATTCTATCTCATCTCACTGCTGCCCCTCCTTCCATATGCATAAGTGCTGACTCCTTCTTTGGTTTCCAACCTTAAAGATACCACCTCAGGCAGCTTTCCTATATTAGTCTCTGCAATGGCATACTATTTATTTCCTTCTTAGCATAACTGCCATCCTTGGGCAAGCAGGTGGTTTATTGGCTAGCTGGCTGCGATTACCATCTATCTTTCTCTCTATGGGACAGGAACTCTCTCTGACAAGGTCACTCCCCTATTTCTGGCACCTAGTACAGAGCCTGGCATTCAGTGGGTTCCAATAAACATCTGCTGATGTTTTAGACTATTGATAGTACTGAGGGTATAAATTCCCCCTTACTCTAAACAAAATCTTTGGTAATATTCAGAAACATTTAAAATAACTATTGTTACAGTTTAAAAAAAACCATAGAGTAGCCCTTAGTACTCCTTAATGCATGAATATAAAGTATATGAAAAAAGTAAAATATTAATTTTTACATAAATAGAGGTGATAAATGTAGTCAAAGATAAGTAGCAGAAATTTACTGAGGTGATGAAACCAACTAAAATTAAAAAGTTAGCCAGGCACAGGGGTATATGCCTATAACCTCAGTGCCTGGGAGGCTGAAACAGGAGAATCGTATGTTCAAGGCCAGCCTGGGCAACTTAGCAAGACTTGTCTCAAAATAAAAATGAAAAGGGATGGGGTATAGCTCAGTGGTAGAGCACCCACTATAAATAAATAAATAAATAAATAAATAAATAAATAAATAAATAAATAAATAAATAAATAAATTTATTTTAAAAATGTGAAACTTAAACTAAAAGTGATATTGGCCAAGAATGGAAAAAGTATAATGCTCTCTTGGCTCTTCCACTTTCTATTAGTTTGTTAAGGCTGCCATAACAAAATACCATAGACTGTGGAATTTGAACAACTGACATTTATTTTCTCATACTTTTGGAGGCTAGAGGTCTAAGACCAAAGTGCGAGGAGGTTTGGTTTCTCCTGATGCCTCTCCCCTTGGCTAGCAGGTACCACCTCTCCATATGCCCTCAAACAGCCTTTTCCTTCTTCCCATGTGCTCCTAGTGTCTCTTCTTCTTAAAAGACATCAGTCGTATTGGATGAGAACCCCACCCTTCTGACTTCATGAAACCTTAATTACTGTTTTAAAGACTCTATCTCCAAAGATAGTTATATCCTAAAGTGCTGGGGTATTAAGGTTTCAATATATAAATTTTGAAGACAAATTTTGGTCTGTAACATACTTTGACATTGAATCCACTTAACTGTATGCCTTTTCAGTGTGTTAGGCTGAGATTTGGTTGAATGGATAATCTCAGTTATAACAGTGTGTTGTCAAAGTCAGAGTCTTTATAAAGGAGTTTGAAGACATCCTTAAGGATAACCATTATGTGTCAGTTTTATTTATTATCATTAACCAGGAAGATTGACATTTCATGATTTCTTGTCTTTTCCTTGCAAACCACTGCTCAGGCCCCATTATCACTTAATTCTTTTCTTTTCCACCCTACCACTCTTGGGCAGGATGACTCTTAAGTGCCTGAACAGAGCCCATGTGTTTTGCTTTCAACCACTGCAAAAGATGGGAAGTAATCTGAAAAAGAAACTGTCTACATAAGTGTTAACTAATAATGCTTTAGACAATAATCATCCCATTAGTGACTTGCATTTTAATAAATACTGGGACATAAGACCTGATAGCCTTAAAATTAGTATCTAATGATAAAATTCTTAGAAAAAAATATTAAGGGACAATATAAGAACTTTTCTGGTGCCCTTTGGATCACAATGTTTTTTGGCTGACTGTCCCCCCTGGTCCACAAGAAATCATGGACATGTGAACAAACCCTCAGATTTCAGAAATCTTTGCTAAATCACAAGTTAGTAAGCCCTAGCTTAGATGGGGCCATGTAAGTGTCCTAGAATGTTAGTTGTCATTTACTATCAACTAACATTGGCCGTGCATATAATGTAGAAAATAGAGAGATTTCAGAATAATGGATTTCTCCACTCTGAAATACGGTCAACACAGCAGCCACTATTGAATTCGTCATGGTCTTGTAGCAAGATTACTGATTACAAAGCCTAAAATGAATAGCTAGAGAGGGAGAAGGTGTTGGAATTGGTATTTATTTTAGTGATTTAGGGATTATTGACCATTCATTTTCAACTGTTTGTAATTGAAGTCTTACAATAATGGAATTTATCAGAAGAATACCTCATTCACCTTTGTATAATTTGAACATACTGAAAAGGCACATGTGGACTCATAAATCGTTCGTGTGCACAAAGGGGTAATATATCACACCAGCCCTCGTTCACACAGTGCTGGGGGAAGAAAGGCGTGGAATGTGAGTTACTGCTTACTAGACAGAATTCCTTATCTTCATGTAATACACTGCCAGGAGGCTTTTAAAAAATAACCTTCATATTATTTATACGTGTTGGGTTTTATCATGAAATATTTTATCAAGTTTTCTTGTTATTTATTTATCAAAACACTCACGAGTGTTCCTGACAAAGTCACTTTCAAGCAACCTAACAGGTCATTGTCCTGGGCTTGAATGGAAGGCACTCTCCTCCACACAAACAGTGTTGAATTAAGCATATAGACTCTACTACACCAGCAAGAAAAGATAAACATGTTAAAATCAAACTAACTGGTCTCTTTGTAGGCTAGTCATATGTTTAAAGCAAAGACAGTGTAACTTTCTCTTTCTTATTGAGTTTATAATAAGAAACCTCGTTATTTTTAACTACTGCAGAGTGCAGACATTGCTTTATAAAGACAAACATCTGCTTTAGAGCATCAGTTTTCCAGAAATAATTTTGCCTTTTGCTATTATAATTATTTTCTTATTCCAATTCTAAATTTGTGTACTGATTGAAATCTCAGTCTACTTGGGGACTGATAACTATACATTATATAAGCCCTTTTTCCTAGAACATTCTGTCTTAGGGGAATGTTTATAAAATATTACACATGCTATGTGAATATCAGTTGAATTCTCATGAAAATTTATCTCTTTTGTATGGTTTACATTTGAGCTTTAGTTCATGTTTTTGGATCTCCCATTTTATTTCCAAGATCTTCTTTTTTTCTTTGGCGCATTGTAATCTTACATCATATTGAGGTATAGAGGGTCAGACAAATGCATGCATATAGCTCTTGGTGCCCTCCCCCCAGGTCCTTCCCTCTCCCCATACATGTCTTTGATATTGGAATTAGTAGTTTTGTATACAGTCATTGAATTACTTCAACTATTACACTATTTATGACTTTTTCTCCCTTCCCTAATCCAGTGTCTTCTTGATCCTTTCTATTCACAGCATTCTTCACTCTCTCTCGGAAGCTTGTTGGAAATGCTCATTCTCAGGTCCCACCCCACAATTCTCAACTAGCCCCATCACTTCCCACTATAGAATTCAGAAACTAAATTTTCACAAGACCCCTAAGGAACAACACATTTACACTTTAATGTAGAGAGGCATTACTCTGAATAGTCCAGATAGCAGATGACATTTTGAAAGAGGTAATAATTGTTAGTGAATCTGAACAGGCTACTTCAGAGGTAGAATAATAATATGGTATTAACTAACATTTTTTGAGCACTTCATGTGTACTAGGCATCATTGACATGACTCCTAGGGAACAACATTTATACATGGATGTTGACTGGCTCAGGTCCTTTATCACATGGGCCTTTCCACAGGATTGCTTTACAACATGGCAGCAAGCTTCTCACAACCCAAGAGAGCTCGAGAGAAAGCAAGCCCAAGATGAAAGTCATGGTCTTTTTAAATATAGTTTTTGAAGTGACATTTCAGTCCTTCATTCTATTCATTGGAAGCAAATCAGTAAATTCAGGCCATGCTAGAGGGGTAGGCGTGAATAGTAGCTGGTAGGAGTCACTGGAAGCTAACTACAGTCGGTTGTTTTGCTTTCTTCTTGCTTCCATATTTTCTAAAATTATCAACTTTGGGTGTGCATTACGTGTATACTAAGGAAATAAATATGTTAAAGGCAATGAAACTAAATTAAAGAGAAAGTATTCTTACATTAGAAATGTTGATCGCAAAAGTCATTTCCCTTTGGGGTCTCTTACTAAGATGATCAAATTGACTGAATTTGGGACTTAACCAAATTCTTGACCTTCCAGCTCACATATTAGATCATGTCATGAATCCACATTGGAGATCATTAACCTAACAGGGTTTGGTATGGCTTGCAAATTTTTGGCATTGAAAAATTGAAGTAGCAAAATCACCTGATGGTAATATGAATGTGTTAATCTTTCTCAGTTGCCTAACAGTCTCCTTCTTGCTTTGTTCTCCATAGTATGCTTGAGAGTTCTACCCGGCTCGATGAAGAGCACAGGCTAATCGCCAGATATGCAGCAAGACTGGCAGCAGAATCCTCCTCATCTGTAAGTAGTTTGAGTGAAAGGTTTCACCCGTTGGCATCTGGGGTCCTTGAATTTCATATGTCCTGTCCATTATTGTCATAGCTGGTACTTATTACCAAGACAATTAGTGCTCATTAATTGTTCATGCATTTGTTGCTATATTTATGACATCTTGGTAGTGAATTCTCAGGTTATAAATGGCAGATTTGAAGAACAAAACATCTCTAGTAGCACATCAGTACAACGAACCTGGAAGACCCACACCCCCCATCTACCCATTATCATCCCCATGTGAGGACCTGAGGAAAGGGATGCGGACTAGTAATGATTCCCCAGTGGGTTTTAAGCTATTATGTTCAGCAAAGACAATAGGTATAAGGCACAATAGTTGCAAGTGTCATTTAAAATATACTAGTAGAGGCAACAGGGTTCATATCTTTCTCCACTTGCTTCTATCTCTAAAGCAAAAGCAGCAATCAGTTTGGCACTGTTATTCAAAACTCATCTGTGCTGAGTAGAGGGCACTATGTATGCATCACAAAAACAATGAGCAGCTGGGTAGTAACTGAGGAGGCTGCTGCCTACCCCTCTCATCTGGGATGCTGCTTTTACCATAGCCCTTCATGCTGAGCAATTAACTGAGGATCCCAGACAGCAGGAGCCATAAGCTGCTGCATTAGCTCTGCATTTGTTCTCTATTACATCAGCAACTACAAAACTCTTAGACATTACCATGATCTAGATGGGAAGGGATCCAAGCAAATTAAACATGCACTATATAGCCCCAAAACCAGACATGATAAAAGAGAGATATCACTAAAGTACATGAAATTTTCAGTGCTACACATAAGAAATAAATATGCTAAAGAAAATTAAAGTCAATTGAGAAGAGAAGGAGATTTTAGGATAAATATCCCCTAGAATTACTCAAAAGAAATAAAAATGTATTGAATGGAAAAATGAATCAGTCAATATACTTGAGATTACCTAAAACTTAAGGAAATTTCACCCAAACAATAATAGTAGGATATCCTCAAGTTGAAAACTTGAATCTGAAATGTACCCTACAAGACAATAAAATAACCAATAAATTCAGTGAACATTTTAAGTAATCGAATTATTTAATAGACTATAGCTAACTAGGGATTAAAGATGGTAGAATAGAGGGAAACAGCATGTTTCAGGTGTTCTGAGACTCCAAACTCAACCAGCAGGAAGACTGCTTCTTGACAAGGAAAGAAAAACAGCCAAAACAGCAACAATCAAAACACAGTGTAATCAGAGAAAGAGAAAGAGCAGAGGACTGTAAAGAGCTCCCCACATCTCTCCTGGTGAGCAAAGAGCTGCAGGGGCAGTCCCAGAGACCTCCAGCAAAGAAGCAGCAGAATTTTGTGAAGTCAGTGACATCATCAAAAGCAGACCAATATCAAAAGCAGTCAACTTTTCTCTCTACACTCGACAAAGACCTGACTACCCAGATGGCCCAGCTAGATCCTGCAGCTACTATAGCTGAACTCATCTCTGCCTGCAGGGACCTGAGTGGCACTTGTCAAGACCATGAGTTAACAGGCCCTCCCAGCAGCAGACCACAGCCACAGGAAGTTGCATGGTAACGAACAGACTCAACTGGTCTGTGACTTTGCATGCTACAGTCAGACACAGCAGAAATGTGAATTATAGACAGCCCCTAGGGCTGCAATCTCTGAACAGAACACTATAGTCCCTGGCCCTACGGAGTTTGGGCCTGGAGAGCATGGTGGCCTGCAACCAATCAGACACTCCTGTTGCCTCCACTAAGAACTATATCTAGTTAAAGAGGCTCTAGGGACAAACTCAAAAGTTTGATTATATGAGACAGATTTGTAGAGGCACATATATACCCCCAGCATAGACCTTATTATAAAAGGATAACAAATAGACACAGGACTCACACAAAGAGGAAGAAGATTCCGAGACAACAAAAAATAAACCTGAAAATATGAGAATGAAGAACCTGCAGATACAATAAACTCTCACAACTCAACACAAGGGAGATCACCAATATTGATCTGTAGGAAAATTACCAATTTTGATCTTAAATATGATCAAAGGCCTCAAAGAAAGTATATAGGAAATGAAAGAGGATATCAGTAGAGAAATTGAGGCCCTAAGTAAAAACCAAAAAGAGGCTTTGAGTGAAATGAAGAAGTCAATAAAAAAAAAAAAAAGACCACAATAGAAACCACTTCTGGCAGGCTAGATCACACCAAAAGCAAAGTATCACTCTGGGAAGATGGTTTATTCAAAACTGAAAACATAGTCAGATATATAGAGAAGACAGTACAACAGCACAACCTGAACATCCAAGAAACATGGGCCAATATGAAACGTCCTAACTTACAGATAATAAACACTGAAGAAAGTCTAGAAGTGCAAACCAAGGTATCAGACACCTCTTCAGAGAAATAATTTCAGAGAATTTCCTAAAAATAGAAAAAGTCTTGGACATCCACATTCAGAAGACATTCAGAACACCATCAAGACAAGATCAAAGAAGGACTTCCTTGCACCATGTAATAATGAAAATGACTAACATAGAGAAAAAAGGAAAGATTCTTAAGAGCAGTGAGAACAAAAGAACAGTTGACATTCAGGGGCAAAACAATAAGAATCACTCCAGACTTCTCAACTCAAGTCATGAAAGCCAGGAGAGGCTGGTATGATGTACTCCAGACCCTAGAAGAAAACTTCCAACCAAGACTGCTATATCCAGCAAAGTTATCATTCAAAATTGATGGAGAAACAAAAATGTTCCAATACAAGCAGAAACTAAAAGAATTCATGACTATCAAGCCAGCACTATAGAAAATAATTAAAGAAATAAAACACAAAGAAGAAAAAAGAAGCAAATACCAGAACCAGAGAAGGAGTGAACTCCACCAGATGGTTGACTAAGTAAAGGAGAGATATCAGTATGTCAAACAGAAAATGGAACTCAAAATGATAGGACACAAAAATCATATCTCAATAATAACACTGAATGTCAAAAGTCTTAACTCTCCAATTAAAAAAATAGACTGGCAATATGGATTAAAGAACATAATCCGGCCGGGCGTGGTGGCGCACGCTTGTAATCCCAGCATTCGGGAGGCTGAGACTGGAGGATCCGGGTTCGTGGCCAGCCTCAGCTACCTAGTGAGGCACTCCGCAACTTAGTGAGACTCGGTTTCAGGGAGATGCAAATCAAAACTGCCCTGAGATTTCACCTAACTCCGGTCAGAATGGCAATCATAAAAAACACGAACAACAACACCTGCTGGCGAGGGTGTGGAGAAGTGGGAACCCTAATACATTGTTGGTGGGAGTGCAAACTTGTACAACCACTGTGGAAAACAGTATGGAGGATCCTCAGATGAATGGGAGTGAACCTACCATATGACCCAGCAATTCCACTATTGAGTATATACCCAAAAGAATGGAAACCAAACTATCAGACCGATGCATGTGTATCTATGTTTATAGCAGCTCAATTCACAATAGCCAAACTATGGAAGCAGCCAAGATGTCCATCCACAGAGGAATGGATTACAAAACTATGGGATATATATACAATGGAATTTTACTCAGCCATAAAGAAGAACAAAATCATGTTCTTTGCAGGGAAGTGGATGCAACTGGAAAACATTATGTTAAGTGAGATTAGTCAGTCACAAAGAGTAACGAAGCATATGTTCTCCCTAATATGTGGATGTTAGGGAGAAGATGGGACATAAGAGGGTCCCCAGATGAAAAAGTAGTGACCCTCGATAAACAAAGAAGTTGATTTAACTGAAGGGAATGGACGGGGGTTGGGGGTGGGGGGAAAGCATCCTAAGGCACATGATGTACTCACACAATTATATCAAGATCACTTACTGAACTGAACTTGAGAAGGAGGGAGGGCGAGGGAGCGGGGTGGGAATTGGGGAAAGGGTCAGATGAGAAATGTGTGCACATTTGTCTTTATCAATTTGTACCTAACAAAAATGTATATATACAAAGCACGAATTATTACAATAAAAAAAAAAACTATGGGTTTGGAAAAAAAAAAAGGGAACATTATTCTAAAGAGAATGAAATGATTTTGTTTGTATGGAACTGGAAGACATTATGTTAAGTGAAATAAACTAGACACAGAAAGACAAATACTACATGTTCTAACTCATAAAAAAAAAAAAGAATAAAAAATAGGGCTGGGGGTATAGCTCGGAGGTAGAATGCCCCTGAGTTCAATCCCCAGTACCGCAAAAAAAAAAAAAAAAAAGAACATAATCCAACTATATGCTACTTGCAAGAAACTTCACCTTACAGCCAAAGATATCCACGCTAAAGGTGAAAGGATGGAAAAATATATACCACGCAACTGGAGACTGAAAACAAACAGGGTAGCAATGCCCATATCTGACAAAACAAACTTTAAAACACATCACTAGAGACAAAGTGGGGCACTTCTTATTAATAAAAAGGAATAATCCAACAAGAAGATATAATGATAGTAAACATTTATGCCCCAAATGTGAGTGCACCAACTTTTGTAAAACAAACTCTTCAAGACATCAAGTCTCAAATAGATGCAAATAAAATAATATTAGGAGACTTTAACACATCACTCACACCACTAGATCGATTGTCCAAACAAAAGATGAATAAAGACTCTTCAGACCTAAAGAATACTATTAACAAAATGGACCTAATAGACATATACAGAATTTTTCAAACCAACAATAGCTGAATACACATTCTTCTCAGCTGCTCATGGAACCTTCTCCAAAATAGACCACATTCCAGGTCAAAAGCAAGTACCAGCAAATTAAAAAATGTAATAATTTCCTGCATCTTCTCAGATCACAATGGAATGAAAGTAGATATCAACAACAGGAAAACCATAATAAATTACATAAATACATGGAGATCACACGATTCACTCTTGAATGAGGACTGGACCAGAGAAGAAATAAGGGGAGAAATAAAAAAAATTTCTAGAATTAAGTGAAAATAGATGTACCAAAATCTATGGGACAGTTTGAAGGCAGTTTTAAGAGGAAAATTTATGGCACTGAGTACTCACATAAGAAAAACAGAAAGTCACCAAATAAACAACCTCATGACATACCTCCAGGATCTAGAAAAACAGGAACAGTCTAATCCCAAAGCAGGAGATAATTAAAATCAGAGAGGAAATCAATTAGAGAATAAAAATACAAAGGATCAACAAAACAAAAACTGGGTCTTTGAAAAGATTAACAAGATTGACAAACCCTTAGCCAATCTAACCAAAAGAAAGAGAGTATCAACCCAAATTATTGAAATTAGAAATGAAAAAGGAGACATCACCACAGACAGTGGGGAAATCTGGAGGATCATCAGAAATTATTTTGAAAATTTATATTCCAACAAACTGGAAAACATGGAAGAAATTGATAGATT
>PVLC010050123.1:0-10214 GCA_004027655.1 Graphiurus murinus | reverse complement strand
AATTGGGGAAGGGTTAATGAGAAATATGTGCATGGATGTCTTTACCTGTACTAGTTTGTACCCAACAAAAATGTGTAATTAACCCGGTTGTACCCAAAAAATGTATAAAATTCCATGCTAAAAAATTAAAAAAGAAATAAAAAATTAAAAAAAAAAAAGAAAGAAAGAAAAAGATTCAAGTCAATAATTTAACCTTCCATTTTAATATACTATATAAAGAAAACTAAAATACATTCAAGGCAAGGCAAAGGATGGAGTTTAATATAGATAAGAGCAAAAATTCATGAAGTTCACATTATAAAACAATGAATAGTACCAGCAGAGCCAAGAACCATTTTTTTGAAAAAATCAGAAAAGCTTAAATGTACAATGTCTACCTGAGAGATTTTAAAAAAGAGCGCTGTTAAGAAGAAATGGCTTTAGAGCACAGAAAAAGGTATAGGGAACTTTATATAGAGAACAAGGAATATATAATACAAGAGTTTTGAGAAAGAGCAAAATAACAAAGTACATAAACATAAAATCAGTAAATATTTCATGATCTAGTAGTAATGTTTAATTGTTTAAAATTGTGGAATGGCCAGTATATCATTTAGATATACAGTAAATGCATATAACGGAAAGGAGATGAGAACATGGAAAAATAAGAAAGTTTTTATTTTACAAGAGGAAACTGCTGACTGAATATAAAATGATGTTCAAATCCATATTTTAAAAAGATAAAAGAAAAATTGTAAGCTTATTCTATTGCAAAGAAATAAATTATGCTCTTATGTTTTATATATAAAAATATCTGGAAACACTTTTGGATCTAAATAATTTGCTAAAACTGAAGGATTTATGAGTTTCAGAAAAAAGGCAATTAGACAAAGTAAATTTAAAATTTCCCTAATGTGATCCCTTTACTTTGAACTTTTGGATCACATGGTGATGAGAAAATTCTTGCAGAACAAACAATATAGAATCATATCAATGGGAGACAACATCAATGACTTGTTAGGACAGTGTGGGAATGAAAATGTTAAAATGAACAAACTGTAATTACAGAAAATAAAAATGTGAGATGAGCACATAATACTAATAATATAGAGTATTAACAAAATTGAGAATTACAGTATTTTACATGGTATTGACTTTATGAAAGATAATAATGTGCTAACTTAAGAAACTGTGTTGTATAATCTCTATGAAGAAACTTGATGATCATTTGTATGAAAATCTTTTAATGTTCTTGTGAAAATCAAGGAATGTTTAAATAAAAGTACACTTTAGACATTACTTGGAATTAATGGCACTAATGACTGAAGTACATCTTTTAAAAATAATTTTATGAACTTAGAAAGGAGACATAAGTAGCATACACAATGAAGAATATACTCATAATAATTTCTTCTGCCAAGATTGCCCACACACAGTCCTTTATATAAATAATGGATCCAATCACATCATGTAAAATATGGCTTGAATATAAATATAATTTTTTGGTACTAGACATTGAATGTAGGGGAAGTCTACCTCTGAGCACACTCCCTGCTCTTTCTATTTTGAAACAGGTTCTCCCTAAGTTGTGAAGGCTGGCCTCAAACCTATGATCCTCCTGTTTCAGTCTCCCAAGTACTGGGATTACAGGCATGTGCCACTGAACCCAGCTATACTTTTCTTTAAATATATGAGTTAATTAGTTTATTGTATGGAGAGCTTTAAAAACAAGATAGAATCTTATTTATGTAGCACTATATTTGAAAGCAGTTGAGTTCTTATCTATGTAGCACTGCATTTAAAAATCTGAAAGAATTTGGGTGACCATGCATGGTCTACTAATTGTATTTCAAAGTACTTGTTTCTTTCTAGTTACACAGTGGTAAGCACACTAGAGGCTAAATAGAATCAAGAAAGAGGTTATTAAATATTGGAAATGAACCATCTAAACAACGTATTTTTGTTAGCCTAAATCACATTTTAAAATATACTATTTTTATAATTGTGAAGGCAATTTATATGCCTTCACAATGTTCTGGAAAACATTGAAAGTTTAATAAAATTAATTGATTTTATTTTCAAGAGCAAGAGATAAACTTTGTTATTCTTTTGACCTATATTCTCCCACCTCTAAGAATGTATATGTGAACATATATAGGACCTCCACAGTCTTTCAATCTTGGTTTTAATTTGACCAAATTTGAACTTCTGGGTCATTTTTTGTGCATAAAAATTTCAAATTTGGAGTATAGGACTTCTGCTTCTCACCATGTTGAAGTAATAGGATCCAAATATATACACTTACCTTAACTAAAAAAAAAAAAAAGAAACAGACAAAATATACTAAACAATACTCTTCAATGTATTGGACATTTGGTAACAAACAATGGACATTTATGATAGATGTAAAACAAATGAAGTAGACTTTACAGTTGCCTCCTTCATATTACTACCTAAAGAGAGATTGAAGCTCACAATGTATAGAGGTGGAGCCTGATTTATTCCTGAGTTGAGGAGACAGAACTGATTCCCAGAAGGTTGAGGTGACAGGAGCTTCCAATATGGAATATTGGAAAAGAGAGTGATATACACTGAAATCTCCTGAGCTCCGTGGAGATTTCAGGCTGGACATAGTTCTTGTTCCCATCAGGTAGCGTGCAAAACCTCACAATTGATAGAGCATTGGATTAGAGGATTCAGAAGGGTTTTGCCTTGGTAGTGAAGAAATACTGACTATAGATGAAATATTGTTCTGATGTCACATAACAAAGCTTAAAGCAAGACTGAAAGTGTCATATGGTTTCCAAGGAACATAACTGTGTCCCTGAACAAAGATGAATAATATTCATTTATATAGAGAAAAATATTTATGACTCAAAAGGGTAAAGTTCACAATGTTTTGCATCTGACCAAAATTACCAGAAAGTCAAAGAAACAAGATAATAGGATAAATAATTGGAAGAAAAATCAATTTATATCATGGGCATACAAATGAGGCAGATGATAGATAGCCAGCAAGTAAATAGAAAAATTATTAAAGCTAAGTAGTATATGTTCAAGAGCTAAGGCCAGGTGTGGTAGCACACACATGTAATTGCAGTAATTGGGGGGATGAGGCAGGAGGATTGAAAGTTCAAAGCCCAGGCAATTTAGCAAGACACTATCTCAAAATGAAAAATAAAAATAAAAACAAAAAAGGACTAGGAATGTAGCCTAGTGGTAGAATTTCCTGAGTTCAACCCCTGAATTTAAAAAAAAATTATTTAAGTACAGAGAGAGAGAGAGAGAGAGAGAGAGAGAGAGAGAGAGAGAGAAAAGCATGCATATTAGACACATGTAAGATATAAAACAGATACATAATAATTTTTGGAAAATGAAAATTATAATTTCTGAGTTGAAAAATATAATAATGTATATTAATGGCAGATAAGACATGAAAATGAAAAATTATTGAATGTGAAGATATAGAAACTTTCCAAAATGTAATATAGAAAAAAATGACTAATCATTTGTGTGCTATGAGGAAACATCAAGCAGCCTAATATACATTCTACACTTGGAGACCCCTGAAGGAGAAGAAATATAGATTACAAAAAAACATTTAAATAAATACTGAATGAGAACAATCCAAATTTGATGAAAGCTGTAAACTTACAGATCCAAGAAGGTAAAGAATCTAAAGAAAAAGAAACACGAAAAACACCATTTGACACCTAATAAGTTGCTTAAAATCAGCAATAAAGGAAATTTAAAAGTAGCCAGAGGAAACATACTGTACCTATAAAGGAATGAAAATAAAGACGACAGCATATTTTTGTCAAAAGCAATGAGAGCAAGAGAACAGAAGAGCAATATCTTTATATTACTGAAAGTAAAATGAAATTAACATAGAATTCTATACCCAGTGAAAATACATTTCAAAACAAAGATGAAATAAAGTATTTTTTTCAGAATTAAATATCAACAGACATGTATTATAATAAATACAAAGGAAGTTCTCCAGGCAGTCATAAAATGATAACAGAAATCTAGATATTTACAAAGAAATAAAGAGCACTGGAAATTGCAACTATATGAGGAAGTATAAAGATGATTTCCTTAGTATGTAAATGTGTTTAAAAGATAATTCATTAAGGCAGAAGAAATATCAATATATGGTGGAGCACATAAACTACAGGACTCAAATATATGGTAACACTAGATGAAAGGCTAACAGGGAAGATACTATTGTTTTTATGTGTCTATTCTGAGTTCAAATGGGTGTAGTCAGCTGTTTTCCTTTTTTGTAGCTAAGGCCCTAGCACAGTGAAGCCCACATATATCAAACATTTATCTGCACCTTTTTTTAGGACAGGGTCTTGCTATGCTGCCCAAACTGATCCCAAACTCCTGGGCTCAAGGATCCTCCTGCCTCAGCATCTTAAGCAGATGTAGCTACACAGATGAAACTACACAGACATTGGCTCAGCTCCAGGCATTTAAATAAACACTCATCATTTAAAGTGTGAACACATGTGACTTGAGGGGATACTGTGAACTCCAGACCCAAATTACTCTTCTCTGTTGAATAAGGAATCAGTACAGGAATGACTTCACCTTATGTTCTCAAAGGGAAGTAAGCTACAGATTTTTAGTAGATTGTATTAGTTTCCTGTTGTCACTATAACAAATTATCAAAAAATGCCCTGACTTAAAACAGCACAACTTAAAATAACTTTTACTTTTTATACAAAATTATACTTATTTGTGGAGTACTGTGTGATGTCTTGAAACAGATATATTATGTAATAGTCAGATCAGGGCAAACATATCTACCTCCTCAAACATTTGTTCTTTATGGTGAAAACAATTAAATCCTTTTATCATTAGCTATACTCACTCTACTGTGCAATAGAACACCCAAACTAATTTTTCCCAACTGTAACTTAGTACCTACTGATCATTGCCTCTCCATTCATTTCTCCTCCCTATTGTCCCCAATCTCTGGTAGCCACCATTCTACTCTCAACTTTTTTGAGATCAATATTTTTAGACGACACATGAGTGAGGTCATGTAGTACTTATCTTTCTGTGCCTGGTTTATTTAACTTAACATAATTATCTTGAGTTCTACCCATGTTGCCACAAATGACAGGATTTTGTTCTTTTATATGGCTGAATAGCATTCCCTTGTGTATATTTACCATGTTTTCTGTATCCATTCATCAGCTGAAAGACACTTAAATGCTATTTCTATTTCTTGGCTGCTATAAACAATGTTGCAATGAGCATAGAAGTACAGAATTCTCTTTAATGTGCTCTTTTCATTTCCTTTGGATATATACTTAGGAGTGGGATTGCTGGACATATGGTAATTGTATTTTTAATATTTTGAGAAACCACATTTTCCACAATGGCTGAACTAATTTACATTCCCACCAACAGTATGCAAGTTTTTCCTTTTCTTCATATCCTCACCAGTTCTTTAAAACAACACAAATTAATTTTCTTGCAATTTTAGAGGCCAGATGTTCAAATTAGTCTTCTAGTGCTAAAATCAGCAAAATTGGATCTGGGGGTGTAGCTTGGTAGTAGAAAACTTGCCTACCATGTGCAAGGATGTGGATTTGATCCCTAGCACAAAAAAGTGAAGAAAAAAATCAACAGGAATGTTTCTTTCCAGCTTCTAAAGCTGCCAGCATTATTAGGCTTGTGATCTCATCACTCCAATCCTTGTTGTTGTAGGCACAATGCCTTCTTCTCCTCTGATTCAAATCTGTTTCCCAATTTTAAGGACTCTTGTGATTACATGTAGAGCTCTCTCACATAATACAGAAAAATCTTCATCTCATCATCCTTACTCACATCTACACAGTCCCTTTTGCCACATGAGATCAAATTCATGGGTTTCTGTGATTAAGATGTGGATATATTTGGGAAGTCACCAGAAAGTTCCATTTCTTGATTCGAAATGTGAAGCCTACCCCCCACCACCACCTAGGTTTTTTGCCTCCCTGAAGAAACTCACCATTTCATTAATTCTGCTCACTTACCTTCAGAATCCCCATAGGAAACTACTTCAGAGAGTCTCATTGGGAATATCCCCTCTCCAGGCCCACACACCATCTTGGAATTATGGATTCTCCCAACAGATTTGTACATGATGCTTCCTGCATTGTTTGTCATCCATCCCTGCCAGTTGAACAAGGAAGTGTGTGCCATCTATATGGGGTTTCCATCTGTTGTGCAAGTGTCTGTACTTTGGACCAACCCTCTATCATAGACAGTATCCATGGGCAAGGTAGCCAGCAATCATAGCCACATGATAAACAACCTCTTGTGTGCCAATAACTGAGAAACAATGAGAGGCAGTTTGAGGCATTTTTCAAGGCCTGTCCATAGCCATCTCTTCGTGTGCAGAGGCTGAGGTCATTAGTCCCTGGCATTCCTCCTCCAGTATCCCATTCTATACAGCTGACACTATCTATCTTCCACTGCTCATTGGTATTTCTGGCTTATCTCAGATGACAATTGTCAGTCACCAGCCCACCTCCTCAGATAGTGGGGATCAGAGAGGCACCGGCTGAACACAATGGATACAATGCCAGCTCTCGGCAGGCATCAGGCATCTCCCAGCTCTGGGACACTAGTAGTGTGTTCTGGGCAACTACTGTCATCAAAAGATGTTGCTTACCCAGAATGATACAGAGAGCCAGCTATGCTCTTTCTGACAGAAGTAGGGGAATCCTAAGAGAGAGTGGATTGTCTGGTGTGCTGCTGCTCCATTCATCCAACAGGCCTACCTACTTATACCTCACTGCAACTTCCAGCTGTTGGTGATGATTCAGATTCCCCAAGCCTATTCATATACTCCTTCTGATATGGGAAAGAATAGTCAGAGCCATGGAAATATTATTAGTTAAGAATTTAGACTTAGGATAGAAGAAAAAGGAATTCCCCACTCCCTCCCATAGCTACCAGTGTGCTAACAATTAGCAGAGAAGGCAAACAGAGAGGGGTTGAAAATCAATAAGGCCAGCCCTTCCCTTATGCAAACTGGAGGCAAGAGCAGTGGCAGGGGTCATCTCTAAATGTAAACAAGGCAGCACCAGCCCCACTCAGGCCTTGAGACAGGGCCTTGAGTTAATGTGCTCTTTCTACTTTTGGTATCATGCTCCTGCCAGGTGAAAGTGTAATAAATATCACATTTTCCCTTTTCCCTTCTTCTCAAAGTTAAGTGACCAACTGTATATAAGGGTTGGAATCTCTTTGTTCAGGGCCCAGAAAGTGGTAAATTGCCCAATCTGGGTCATCAGCTGCTGATTAAAAGAAGACCTGCTTAGCCTACTTTTGGCCTCCAGAGTTTTCTTTTGTCTCTGAGACTAAACTCCTGAGGAGCATGCTCCTGCAGCACTTCCTTCCTTCCCCTCAGTGTTGAACTTTGGATACAAAGCTCTAAGTGCCAGCCGGCCTGAGTCTCTGAGTTGGTTTTACATGTGGTCTCTTTCATGGACACTAGTCACTGCCCTTTCCTAGATCCTCAGAAAGCCCCTCACTCACTGAGGGTGACTTGTCTTCTCTCCTTTCCTGGCTACTGGGTATTTTGTAGAATATGTGCTTCTCAAATTTAAAAGGAAAATGTCCTGTTGACATTTCAAAATTTTAAATCATCTGTTATTTATATGAAAATGCAAACTAGTATGGTATTCTTGGAATAAAAATTCAGCAATATTTATATAAAAAGTTAAACTATACACATTATTTCCACTTTAACTTAATGTCCATGTTGTTACCGCGTTAGCAGAAAAGATTTACATTTGCACAAAAATTCATGTTCAAAGATGTTAATTTCAGTTCTAATGATCAAAACAACAAATGGAAAACAAATTATGTGTCCATTAGGAGAAATATGGTTCAACTAATTATGGCACATGGATGCTTTATAATTCTAGAAAGTGTTCTGTCTGGATACAATCTTGCATCCATTTTAAGTGTTAAAAGCAAGTTGCAGATTAATATGTGCACCATCACCCATGTATGTTAAAATGACCAATAAATTTTATAGCACTCCTATGTATAAAAAAGCCTAAAATCAGCTTTAAAATAATACACACCAAATAAATCATTAAGGTGATCTAAGGAGAGGAATGAATTGTGGAGGAACTTAGAAAACAAGGAATCGTGATATATCTATAATTTTAGATTTTATTTTGCAACAAGAATAAATGTACTACTTATCTTTGAATTAAGATATTTAAATAAGCCTAACAGTGAAAATGGGAGCTATATATTAGTAAAGTAACTACTAGCTGACATAATAGGTAAAATCTAGAGTTTGAATGCCTAGACACAATATACATTTGTGATTTGTGTACGTATATTATCATGTGGTTTGGCAGGGGCTCTCTGCTCTCAGGTGCCCAGAGACTTGGGATATTTGTATCTTGTGGACCCATGATATAAACAAGGGGCTCCCCAGTTTGCTGTTGAAAGGAGGGAAAAAGCATGGAAATATATATCAGCTCCCAAATGCCTGGATGTGGATGACACTTTTACTCATGTTGTAGTGGCAAGGAAAAGTCACATGTCCCTTCCTAAGTACAGGGAAACAGTAGTGCTCCCCTGTGCCCAGGGAGGAGAGGAAGAGAACATATGGATGGAAACTTGCACTCTTGCCTATAAACTGTTACAGAGTAGGTGCTCAACAAAATGCAAATACTGTTGTTTGTTAAGCAACAACACTCATTTCTTGGAGCAGTTTCAGAGAAGACCAGATTTGCCTTGAAGTCATCTGAATTTTGAAGTTCCTGCTCCGTGACAGGTGATTTTAAATTCCACATTAACTCATGTAATTTGAAGAGGGTCATGGAAAAACTAGCAGAGAGGATTCACCTTCTTCACTTCATAGGATTTTCCTACACTTCCTTTTGCAATACTATCATGTGAGTAGGCTAAGCATTTGCTGTTTTCATCTGATGCAAGGGTAAAATCTTAACCTTAGTCTCTGCTGCCCTCCACATGACCATTCTTACGTGAACACTTGTACAGGTCCAATGGTCACACTGAAAGTCAGTAGTTTCCTGTGAAGAAAGTGCCAGACACTAGGCAGTGGAAGGATGGTTATTCTTTTTCCATCAGAGATAGCATGTGTTTAAAGTATCAATTTTTACCTCTTAGGGACTTCAGGGATTTAGGAAATTGACCTCAATCGATGTTTTCTCCATCATGATTTCCAAAATATTTCCTCATCTAATACTCATAAGGGAATTTTTTATTTTAACCATTCATCTGTGGATGTGTTCAGAGATAGGAGCCAAATAAGATATCCCATTAAAATATGATTTCAAAAAACAAGTTAATTTTAAAAACCTGTAACTTCAAGGTTATATCCCAAGAACCAATAGAGAACATTCTAAATCAAGCTCCACATACAATCCATTTTGAAAACACTTGGTAGAGTGTGTTGAAAATAACTGTATTAGTAACCAGTTGTCTAGAAGTCACTGTCTCTATGTGAATTTTTATGTCGAAGGGAATTTGATAAGGGGGCCATGGATAAGGTATGGAAGAGCCAGAGGGCTTCTTTGGGTAGTAAGAATACTCTATGTTATGGGAAGACAAGTGATTCTAAACTGTCTCCAGAAGAGACATCAGGGAAGGACTGAGGCCAGGCCCCACTGGATGTGACTCAGAATTCCTAGATGTCTAATAGGTCCATTTGGCTTATGGTATCCTTTAGGTCTGAGGCATCTCTACTGACCTGTTGTTTAGAGGAATGATCTAGAGATTTAAGAGGAGTATTGAAGTCTCCTAGTATTAGTGTGTTGGTATCTATGTGTGTCTTTATATCATACAGAGTTTGTTTTATGAAAGTGGCTGCACCTATGTTCGGGGCATAGATGTTGATAATTGTTATTTCCTCTTGCTGGATTGTTCCTTTTACTAGTAAAAAGTGACCTGCTTTGTCTCTTCTGGTAAGCTTGAGTTTGAAGTCTAGTTTATCTGATATCATAGTTGCTACTCCTGCTTGTCTCTGAGTTCCATTGGCATGGATTATCTTACTCCAGCCCTTCACCTTTAGTTTGTGTGAATCTTTGCTTGTAAGGTGTGTTTCTTGCAGGCAGCATATAGATGGATTCTGGGTTTTGATCCATTTTGCCACCCTGTGCCTTTTTATTGGAGAGTTGAGACCATTTATATTCAGTGTGATTATTGAGAGATGATTTTTAATTCCTAACATTTTGAGTTTTGACTTC
>PVLC010050122.1:0-10191 GCA_004027655.1 Graphiurus murinus | reverse complement strand
GAGAGAGAGAGAGAGAGAGAGAGAGAGAGAGAGAGAGAGAGAGAGAGAGAGAGGCATTATTTACACCTGCAAACTTTGGATGAGTGTATGCCGCCCCAATTGACTTAATTGTAAATCTTTTCCGCATGGTCTCAACTCCTGGACCCAGCGTCTGGGTTTAATAATGCGCCCCGGCACCCCAGCAGGGCCCCGCTGAAAAGAGAGAATCCCCCCGCCCCACCCCCACACGGCTCAGAGGTAATTAGAGCAGCCACCCCCCCCCCAACCATGCTTGAGGTACCAGAATACCAGACATGTGGAGAACTCATATTTTACCGTCTGAAGACAAGAGGAACCGTTTCTAAAGCAAACGCACTCTCCGACTCAGCAATGGGAGGCGCGTCCCCCCCTCCTCTCCCCAACCCCTGCGCGCCGTGCGCGGGAAGGCCGGAGTCTCCCCTGCGAGCCGGAGACAGACTGAAACTCCCAGGGCTTGCGGGGTAGGGTGGCCCTGTTTATAGAACTAGCTGCTAAGAAAACATGTAAAAACACACCCCAGCGGTGGGAGAGAGGAAGGCTTCCTCCACCCGGGCCTCCCCGCCTCTCCCCAGCTACTCTCCCGCTCGGTTACCTCCAGGCAACGAATTGCTTTTCCAACCCTTGCAGAGACAAGAGATGTAGGTCTGCATTTCCTATATATTTCTCTTTCACTTTTTGGCATCCGCACACCCAAGCTTTACCCTCCACCTCCAATGCGTTCTTTGCAAGCGGAAGAAGGAGGCAGATAGCAATCAATGCGGGGGGAAAAATATAAATATATATGGATTGGGGAGACAGGGGTAGGTGAGCGGCTTCTAACTGAATCCCTGCAATCGAGGGTTTCCTTCGGGAAAAGCGAAGCCCTGGGCTTCGCACACTGATCGCGCTTTCTGCCTCCGCGCCGGGGGAGCCCGCCTCGCCCCGCCCCGGTGGCTGCAGCGCGCAGGCCGGTAAACCCGCGCCGCGTTACCTGGCCTCGGTTCCCGGGCCTTCTGGGACCTGGTCCCCTCCGAGGGCGGGGAAGGACAGCGGATCTGAGCCCCCCTGGGCTCCCCTGCAAGCCGGTGCAGCGTTTGGGGCAAGATCCGGGTCCCTGTTCCCTCTCCTCCACCCCCGGGGGCGACTGTGATCGGAGGCGGGGAGCGTCTTTTCGGGTTCCGCGCTCGGCGAGGCCTGGATCCGCACCTAGGCGCGTCCAGCTTCCGTGTTTGGAGCCGGGGTAAGGGAGAGGGGGGGTGCCGGTGAAGTCTCCCGGGTCGGGTCACTGGAAGGACCTTACAGGGCGCCCAGGACTTCTCTGGAACCTCAAGTCCTTCCTGGGGTTCCAGGTTTTGCTTTCTCAGGAGCCAAAAAAAGGCCGCTGTGGGAGCAGGTTCTTGGTCCGGAGACCGTTCCTCTTCTGCCGGAAGGATTTTTAGGATTTGGCTTGGAGATGAAAGGGAATCGAGGCCCGGGCACCAGCGAAAGCAATTCTTAGGGGAATCTGTCTCACCATTCCACTCTTACTCCCTAGTTTACGTGTGTATCTGCCTCTCGGCCTCTCCTTCCTCTACAAGAGAAATAAAACCTTTATCGGAGGGAGAAGCTTGGCCAGCCCCCATGTATTTGAACCCCAAGTTAGAGACCTTCAGGGGCTTCTGCGCTCTCTCGGGCCTTGACTGTCGTCTCAGCCCCAGCCTGGGAGAGGAGTGGAAGCGTTTCTTGTGCACACCGTGGACAAGACAGTACATTGCAAACATGCAGGATCTGTTCCGTATTATTGGGAGGCAGGGTGCCTGGGTTGGAAGGGAAATAAAGTCACGCTGTTGAAATCTCCGGTTTCCTTTGATTGTGTGTGTGTGTGGTGGGGAGTGCTTCATCCTGGAGAGTAACTAAGACTGACCCAGGGGTGCAGCCCAGTTCCCTGGGTGGCTGAGGTCCAGGGTGAGTGACCCTGAAAGGTAGAGGGCTTGGAGGAGCTGGTTCTTGGTGGTCAGCAGAGCCAGAGCGTTTGCCAGTAGCAGGCCAGGCCTGGTGTGGGGAACCCCGAGTGGAAAACCTTTATCCTGGACTTGGCAACAGGTTTTCCAGTCCCTTACCAAAGAGGCAGGACCACGACCCCGTGTCCATGCTAGGATTGCAGAAGGGTAACTGCATGGCAGATTAGATTTTTTTTTTTTCCTTTCGGCATGTACAAGGGAGGAAAGATTTTTATCCATTTTCAACGAGTCAGTGGCCTGGAACCCTTCGAATGTGCACACCTCTCAAATTCTTGTGCCCACCTGGGGACGGCAAACCCCCCCTCCAGAGCTCGGGCAGCCTCAGACCCAGCTCCATTGCCTGGGAGATTCACCGGGGGAATGCAGGATCACAGAGCATGGGGCGGCCTTTCCCCCCAGACTGGTTTTGGGGACTTGCAAATGGTCTCTCTGGGGTGGAGGGGAGGAGGGGAGGGGGCTGGAGGCCCAGGAGAGAACAGAGGTGAGGCCATCAGAAAGAACGGAAAGAAGAGACAGGTAAAACATAAGTGCCACTTCTGTCCCCTTTCATTTGCGGCTGTCTCGCTTGCAGATGAAGGAGGAACCACATACCACTGAACTTTCGGCTCTCACCCTGTTTAATTGAAACCCAGGACGGGAAATAGTAATGGATATTGTGTGCAAATTGAGAAAACGTGTCTGAGGCTTGCAGGGGATCGTTAGTTCAGCAAATTTGGAGGAGAGGATCTTTCTCTGGCCTGTCAACCTTCTTGACAGTAGCGGCCACTGAATTTGTCATGCTCTCTCACTTACAGGTCTCCGCAGTCCCCTCTGCCCCATCTACTCCCAGGGGTGGGACCCCAAACGCCCCCACAGCCCTGGGACCTACCAGCAAGCCCCCAGAAGAAGCCTGTTCTGTCCAAAGGCCGCCCCATCTACAAGGACTGGAGAGCGTGCAGTCGTATTATTTTTTTCTTCTACCTTTTTTAAAGTATTTTGTCCCCGGCTTCACATCCTCACCAATCCAAATCCTGGTACTGATCACCGGCAGGGTTAGTTGCAGCCTTACCTGTCTTGCCTAAAAATCTAGAAAGATGGTGTGGAAGAAAAAAAAAATTAAGATGTGGGGTGGTCAAAACCCCTGGGGTGAAAGTCCCACTCTGGCCTGCATCTTGCTGATTCTGGGTCAGATAGAAGGAAAGGGAAACTTCCTAGCACTTTCTTTGTGAAATTCATTTCTGCTAGGACAACTAATGCCCATTGCAATATCTTTTTAAAAAATATAACTGGGGAAAACACACACACACACACACACACACAGCATTGAAGATGTAGGCAGGCTTGAAGTTAGGAAACCACAATTAGTTCCTTTTCCTGAGAGGGAGAGAAAGAAAACCTTCACGGATGTATTTTAAAAAAACCACGTCCTCCCCATTTCCCTTCTAACTCCTCTAAATCTCTCGCTGTATGCAAATTTGTCATTTTTGCCCTGGCACCCAGCTTTGATGAAAGGTAGTTGCTAAGTAGAAAAATACAGAGTGTGAAATCTTCTCATTTCACCTCTGCCAAAAATATATTTACGTGGGAAGGAGAGATGATAGACACAGATTAGGTGTATCACTAACAACGCCCTAGAAACAGCAGAAACCAAGGGGGCGTCACTAACGTGAGTCTGCGTACTAAAAATACTGCTTCCCCCAGCTGGACAACTTTGACAATCTCTCTCTTACACACACATATGCTTCAGTCTCTTGCACCGAATGGCCCTGATCAATAATTTAGAAGGATGTCAGAAGACAGAGAAATATGTCTTTCAGGAAAGCTCTCTGTTGCTGGAGTAAAGAAGGAACAGGGCTTTAAAACCTGGAATGCAGACCCTGGCCTTAGGCTCCCAGAAAGGAGAGAGAGTGAAGGGAGGGAAGGGGAGAGAGAGAGAGAGAGAGAGAGAGAGAGAGAGAGGGAGATCAGACTTAGGGAGGATCATGAACAATCCTAGAAATGGCTAACTTGGAGAAGCCAAGAGGCGAAGGTAAAACTTTCAGCCTAGACAAATGAACCAAACCATTTTCTATCTCTTAAGACATTTAATCTCTTCCTAGCCAAGGGAGTGAGAGGGAAGGTGTTTGCCTGGGACCCAGAAAGAGTCTGTCCAGTCCTCCAATCAGGCAAGGCTGGAAAAGATGAGAGAGGGAGAGAGAGAGAAATAGAGAGGTGTTGAGTTAGAAAGACGGGAATCCATTTAGACAGAGCCCCAGCCGGCCAGAGAAAAGGGAGAGGAAGAAAGATAGCAAATCAAAAGCAAAAAGAACAAGAGAAGTTAAGACTGGGAGATAGAGAGAGATAAGAAGCAGAAACAGAAACCCAGCACAAGATAGATTGTTCGAGGAGAAGGGGAAATTAAAGGAAAAGAATAAGGAAGAGCACACACCTACATTCCAAGAATTGTGAAAGGAGGGAAACTGAGGAATGAGAAGACAGAAAAGGGATGAGAAAAAAACAGGAGAAAAAAAAAAGTGGGGTGCCCTGCCCTGGCCGCTCCACCGAGGAACTTAGAGCCCATCTGGAACAGAGTTAGGGAGGGAACGAAGCTGACCCTTTAATCAAGTAGAGGCAGCAGCCTCCGGACGGAGAGGAACTGAGCTGCTCTCGGCACGCTTTGGGGAGCGGGGCGTGGGGGACACAGTGAGTTCAAAGCTGCAGAAGGAACCGCAAGTGTCCCAGGTCTGGGCAGAGACCCTCTCCCTGGGAGGGTCCCAGTCGGGGTCGCGCCAGCGGGGGAGGTGGGGTGGGGGGGGCGGGCCAACGACCTGCATGGTGTCCCCCGAGGTGTATAAGCTCGAAACTCCGGAGGGAGCTGTTTGCTGCGACCCTGGATGGTAAGAAAGAACTCGCACCCCCAGTTGGGAGAATTAAACCGGGAAGAGGGTGAAAGTCCCACAGCACTCCCTCCCCGCACCTAATCACTTTCAAAGCTTTTCAGTATCAAATGGGCTGAGATCCCAGGATCAAATGGGCCCAGGGATGGGGCACCCACGGAGCCGCGTCTACACAGCTAGGTGACCAATAAGCCCCTCCCCATAAAAGATTACACTTGGGCCACCCCCCCCCCTTTGCAAACGCCTTCTTCAGGCTGCGGACCCCAGGAGAGACACCGACGCCCTGGCATCACCAGGACTCTCGGCGACACTTGGAGAGGCCAAAATCTTGGCGGCAAACCGGGGTGAAAGTTTAAGAGGGAATGAGCGTGTAATCGCCCCTCGCCAGACCTCACAGAGGCCGAGGAGAGTGTTTACAGCACGCCTGCCAAAGTAAACGACCCCGCCCACCACCACCCCGGCCCCCTCCCTCCCCTTTTTTTGTAAACTTCAGATAAACACCATTCGGTCGCCAGAGGGTCGACAGGTCCCCTTTATAGTTAGAGGCTAGGCGGTGTCCTAGAGGCCAGGGGGCGAGAGGGATCCAGCCAGAGGCGCCCCGGCTTCTCGGCTGGACCCCCGGCCTGGGACCAGGACAGTTGGTTTGGGTTTGCATCGATGCCCTTGGAACTTGGGGTGTCGTCAACCCTGGCTGGCCTGGACAATCCACTGCCCTCTCGCCTTAAACGCTACAAGACATTACGGACATAGGAGTTTTAAGAACGTGTTTATTTAACTCCAGGCCTTCGATTAAGTAACACCCCCCCGTGTGTGTGTGTGTGTGTGTGTGTGTGTGTGCAAAAGGTAAAAGGAAGAATCTTTCGCCAACTGCAGAAGGTCCCTGGGTCCTTGCTGACCCAGATTTGGGGTTCCCTTCTCCCGCCTTTAAGGCACCTACTTTTAGGACTCTGATAAGGTTCGGCTCACTCGACCTTTCGCGGGTGTCTTTTATTGAGCATGAGGCCGTGGAAGAGGAGATGGGGGGCGGGTAGAGAAATTAAGAAAAAAAAAAAAAAAAAGACCGCGTAGAGCCGGCGGCGAAGCCTTTTGGCAGGACTCGGGGCGCGCTGGCCTCGAGGATTCCCGGGAAGGCCAGGCCGGGCGCAAGTCCGCGGGACGCGCTCGCTCGCCCATGGTTAACCTGAACGCTGGGGGCTTTGTTAGTAAATTAATCACCCAGCGCACGGCCGGCGCCGGAGTGGGTTTTTCACCCACTAGGAGGGGGGTGCGGCGGATTCGCAGAGACAAAGAGGAGTTCGCACCTTCCGGCTTTTGATCCCAGAATTACGGCGGCCTCCCTGCCTACTACGAGCCTCCTGGGGCCGAGGCTGGGAGGTCAGTCGTAATTGGCGGAAGTTTGCAGACCATTAGCAAGACGTCGACATTTTCGATTCAGAATCCCGCAAACTTTCCTCTCGCCCCCGCCCCTCTCCTGAGCGCTGGAGTGGGGAGGGGTGGGGGTTGGGGACCAGAAGTGTCCAACGGGGGTGACCCGGGGGTTAGGTTAGCGCTCCAGACAAAAATAGGCAAGTGGGGGTGGGGGCAGGGCGAGGGTCAGAAATCGCTCTGCCGTCCACAGTGGACCCCAAAGCGAGCGGAGATAATTTACAAGTACAATCAGCAAGCTCCCCCACCTCCCATTTTAAAAAGCAGGCTGGGCACCAAAATGCTGGGAACCCGGGCACGAATGTCTCCCTGGGCGCACCGAGTCGGTCAGTCACTCTGTGGTGGCGGAATTAATTTCCTTCCACCCGTCGCGAGTGTAGACGAACTCAGACCTCGGGGATCTGCGACGGCTCCAGGCCCCGGCTTAGAGCGCAGTGGGGGAGGGGTGCCTTTTGCAGCCCGAGGCTGGCGAAACCCCTCAGCGACCTCCTCGGCCGGTGCCTGGAGCCTGGAGCCGGGGAAGGCCCGGCCTCGCGCCCTTCAGGATGGGGCGCAGGGGACACGGGAGGGGGCGATGGGCGAGAGACGGAGGGGACGGATCAAAAGCAAAAGAAAGGGTCGAGCTGACCGGGCCAGACCAAGTTCGCAGAATCACTCGATTCCCTCTGGTGACCGCAGGGACTTCTTGGCGCTGGCGCCAAGCGCTAACCATGTGTGCGAAAAAATGCAGGGCTGGAAAAGCCTGTCTCCTTCAAAGTTCCTCCCCTGTCTCCCGGCGGTAGGCCCACGATTGGCACTCAATTAGTATCCAAGGCTAGCCGCCACTTCGGACAGGGCGCTGGAGGATTACGAGGGGAAAGGAGGCAAAAGTAGCAGAGAATTGTGCGGGTCTACCACGACAGTGCCACGCGAAGTCTGTTCTTATGCCCCAGGCCCGGAGATCCAACGACCCTTTCTCTGTTCCATTCCCAATCGAGAAAGATCTCATCTCACGAAGAGTCAGAGAACACGATTTCCACCGCGCTGGTCGTGGAAGGCCTAACTCATGGCTCCCTCCCGGCCCCCCGAAGCGAGGACTGTGTGTTTGGGGGACCCTCTGACCCCTAGCTGCGGCTGCGGTGGTAACAGAGGTGCCAATTGGGGCGCAGGCCTGGCCTGTAAGGTCGGCTGGCCTTCCTCCCCGCAGTCCTGGCTGAAGTCCCCACCCTACCTTAACTGGAATCAGTCCCCTCGCCTCTGGGGTGGGGGCGTTTCGCGGTTTGTTTTACAAATTCGGGGGAGATAAGTGCGGGTGTGGAGAAAAAGAACTAAGGCAGCGAGATAAGGGCGATGCCAGGGGCAGATACCAAGCCGCCGCACCTCCCCCAGCGCTCGTCCGCCCCTCGCGAGCGGAGGGGAGCCGCCGAGCCGGCCCCCCAGCTGCGAGCAGCGGCGTGCGGGGTGCAGGCCCCGAACCTGCACGGTAGCCGCACGCACTTCGTCCAGAGCCTCTCTTCTCCCTTCTACACACACACATCCGGGCAGGATACCGGGAGCCTGCATCCTAATGGAAGCCTAGGTCTAAAAGGGTTGGTAAATGCATTTAAAAAAAAAAAAAAAAAAAAACCCAAGTCCATCTATCTCCCCGAGTAAGCGCAGACAGGGCCGGGCGCGCCGGCTGTGAACGTGTTCGCGTGGACGTGTTTCTCCGCGAGCCGTGTCGTGTCGGCGCGCGTCCGAGTGCAGAGGAAAGGGTGGGGGTGGCGGGGCGCGGTGGAAAGGGGTGCTGAGGTCTGGCCGCACCCCTGTGCTCTGGTCCCCGCGAGCGCAGAGGGAAGGGAGACCCTCCCCGGGGCGCACGAGCTCGGGGACCCTCACTTAGCGGCGGCCGCACGTGGGGCTGGCGAGCGAGCGCCACAGCCCGGAGCGGGCACCTCTCGGCCGCCGCCGACTTTGGCTGCGCCCAGCGGCCGATCGCCGCCAGCTCGGGAAGAGAGCGAGCTGCAGAGAGAGAACCGGCCGCGGCCGGCGGAGAGCCTCTGCAGGCGAGCGCACGCGAGGCGAGCGAGCGCCCCTGCCCGGCGCCCGGGCGCGCTCTCCGCGCGGCTCCCTCGGCTCGCCAGCTCGCGCCCTCCCTCGCGCCCTCCCCTTTCCTCCCTGGCCCAGCCTCCTCCCTCGATCCCGGGCTGGAGGACTGGGGCGTTTCAGACTTGGGGCCGAGCGGAGAGCGGGCGAGCCAGCGAGCTCAGGGGCTGCGGCGGCGATGTCTCCAAAAGCCACCTAGAGGCGACTCTGTGCGCGCGCGCGCTCCCCCGCGGCTCCCGCCCTCCCTCTGATCATGCTGACATATTCACAGGACCCGCAGTAGTACCGATGCGGCGCTGCGACCTTACAGTTTCCGACACCTTCTTTTTATAACTCGGCTCTATCCCCCAGCGCTCGACCTGTGAAAACCACGCCTACGCAGCCACACAATTGGTCCGAAAGCGTCAAAGAGCCAATCAAGAGGCCTCCGGCTCCCCGCAGCCCACGGCGCAGCCCGACCTTCTAGAGCCGCCGAACAGACGCCCGGGGAATTCTAGAGGCGGAGGAGGGTGGCGAGCAGCTCCGAGCTGGCTTTCCCTCGCTCTCCCTCCTCTCTGCCTTTCTCTTCTCCTTCCTTCTTTTCCATTTCTTTCTCTCTGAAGTCCTCCCTGCCCTGCGCGTCTGGACGCAGATTTTAGGACGCGAATTCGCTCACGTTTTAGGACGAGGAAGAGAAAGAGAGGCACGGCAACAGATCGCGGCAAGATTTCGGATTGCAACCGAGACACCCTCCCGGAGGTCGGAGCAGAGGAAGGAGGAGGAGGGCGGACGGAAGCCGGTGTGCAGCTCAAGTTTTGATAGCGCTGGTGGAAGGGACTTAAAGCATTTTTTTTTTTTTTCTTAAGGAGAGAGACTTTTTCCGCTCTCTGGCTTTCCCGGTTACAGCCGAGTCTAGCGCAGCAGCAAAGACGCCTCCAGCGAAAAAGGGAGAGGAAGAGATAGGGGGGCGGGGGAAGAAGAAGAAAAGGTAAAAAGTCTTCCAGGCGGAGCCAAGTGCATTTGCGGGGGACTCCCGGGACGCTGGGCCGGGGAGGCTGCTCGGAGCTCGGCGGCGGGGCGAGACCCGGCTCGCTCCTCTCGCTTCTGAAACCAACTTCCAAGAGAGGCTTTTTAAACACGCCCGGCGCAAGGACAGCCGCCCCAGCGACTATGTCTCCTGCCCCGTCGCCTCGTCCACTTTAAAGGCGGCATTCCCCTGCCCGAAAGACACTTTGCCCCTCCTGTGAAGTGCTTTAGTTGTGATTTCTTCCTTTCCTTTCTTTTTTTTTTAATTTTTTTTTTGGCCTTTTAAAAAACTATGCGCTGCTGTTGAAAGAAAGAAAGAAAGAAAAAAACCCACAAACAAAGCAAAAGGCGAGACAGCGGCTGCGGACTTTTCCCTGCCTGGAGTAGGTTAGCCTCTCCATGAGAGACCCGATCATTCCTGGGACGAGCATGGCCTACCACCCTTTCCTACCTCACCGGGCACCGGACTTCGCCATGAGCGCGGTGCTGGGTCACCAACCGCCCTTCTTCCCCGCGCTGACTCTGCCTCCCAACGGCGCCGCCGCGCTGTCGCTGCCCGGCGCCCTGGCCAAGCCCATCATGGATCAATTGGTGGGGGCGGCTGAGACCGGCATCCCTTTCTCGTCCCTGGGCCCCCAGGCGCATCTGAGGTCCCTGAAGACCATCGAGCCCGAAGAAGAGGTGGAGGACGACCCCAAGGTTCACTTGGAGGCCAAAGAACTTTGGGATCAGTTCCACAAGCGGGGCACCGAGATGGTCATCACGAAGTCGGGGAGGTAAGCTAGCGGTGGCAGCCCCCTCCCCCCAGCGAGCAGATCTTTCCCCTCCCTTTATCTCCCGGCTCC
>PVLC010050121.1:0-10322 GCA_004027655.1 Graphiurus murinus | reverse complement strand
GATCCAGGCTGGGATAGGAAGTGGATGGTGTCACATGTCCTAAGTCATCTGAATCTGGATGAGATAGAATCTCACCATGTGTCTCTCTGTGGGCCTCAGTTTCCTCATCTGCACAAGGGGAATTGTGATAGTGCATATCTCATAGGACTCTTGTGAGAATTAAGTCGGTGAAAGCCAGGCATGGTGGCACATGCTTGTAATCCCAGCTACCTAGTGAGACACTCCGCGACTTAGTGAGACCCAGTTTCAAAATAAAGAATAAAAAATAGGGCTGGGGGTATAGCTCAGAGGTAGAATGCCCCTGGGTTCAATCCCCAGTACCACAAAAAAAAAAAAAAAAAAAAAAAAAAAAAAAAGAAAGTCGGTGAAAGCCAGGCATGATGGCACACGCTTGTAATCCCAGTACTCGTGAGGCTGAGACTGGAGGATCCAGGTTCGTGGCCAGCCTCAGTTACTTAGTGAGGCCCTTTGTAACTTGGTGAGACCCTGTTTCAAAATGAAGAATAAAAAATAGGGCTGGAGCAGTAGCTCAGAGGTAGAATGCCCCTGAGTTCCATCCCCAGTACCAAAAACCAAACAAACAAAACAAAACACTATGCTGGTCCTGGGAGGGGGGCAGACATGCAGAGTCTGGCTCTGGGGGGCTCACAGGTAGCTAGAGAAGCAGGCAGGCATGGAGCAGGGGCAGTAAGCGTGGTTCCCACAGAGTTCCTTCAGCACTGCTCTGAGCACTATACACAGAGAGTGTGTGTGTGTGTGTGTGTGTGTGTGTGTGTGTGTGTGTGTGTTTAGTTACTAGGGGTTGAACCCAGGGGCATTCTACCTCTGAGCTACAGCCCCAGCCCTATTTTATTTTTATTTGGAAATAGGGTCTCACTAGGTTGTTGAGAGTCTTACTAGTTGCTGAGGCTCTCCTCGAATCTGTGACCCTCCTGTCTCAGCCTCCCAAGGACTGGGATTATAAGTGTGAGCCATCATGCCTGGCTTACTTTTTATTTTTGAAACAGGGTCTTGCTAAGCTGTGGGGTCTGGCCTTGAACCTGCAATACTCCTGTCTCAGCCTCCCAAGTATAGGAATTACAGGTGTGTGCCAAGAAAAGTACACAGGTCATAAATAGTTTGCATCTATTATTAATCTTTGTAAGGAAGAATTCTTTGTAAGGAAGAATTCAGCTGCTTAGTGAGGCCCTCTGCAACTTAGTGAGACCCTGTTTCAAAATAAAGAATAAAAAATAGGGCTGGGGCTGTAGCTCAGAGGTAGAATGCCCGCAGGTTTCATCCCCAGTATCGCAAAAAAAGAAAAAAATATATATATATACACCATTTTTTCCCCAGAACTCTTTTCATCTTGACAAACAGAAACTCTACACTCATTAAGCAACACTGTCCATTTCCCCCTCCTCTCAGCCCCTGGCAACGGCCATTCTACTCTCTGTGTCTTTGAATTTGACTATCCTAATTAATTCATATAAGTGGAGTCATATGGGAGTTGTCTTTTTGTGATCAGCTTATTTCACTTAACATCTTCTCGAGATTCCTTCCACATTGTATCATGCGTTAGAGCCTCCGTTGTGAAGTCTAAAAAACATTACACTGTCGTTTTGTGGGTTTTTTTTTCTTATATTTTTCTATATTGTTTTTTTACAGGGCCGAGGATCGAACCCAGGGCTTTGCGCATGCTAGGCAAGCGCTCTGCCACTGAGCTAAATCCCCAACCCCTAAAGACCATTACACTGTGTATGCACACCACACTGTGTTTACCCATTCGTCTGTCGATGGACGCCTGGGTTGCTCTCCTCTTTTGTTATTGTGAAGGATGCTGCTGTGGGAGACCCTGCTATCAACTCTTTTGGCTATATACTCACAAGTGGGATTGCCAGGTTGTGTAGTCATTCTGTTTGCCTGTTGGAGGAACCACCATAATTGTATTTTATGGTGCCTGCACCATTTTACATTCCCATCAACACCGCACAAGCCTTCCAATTTCTTCTCTACTATTGTGGACTTTAGTGGGGGCTGCTTGCTCTGTAGTTCTGCCACAGAAGGTTGCTGATTCGTGCAACTCCCGAAAATTATTCTGTGGTTCCTACCAAGGAAGATGGCTGCTCAGACAGCTTCCTGAAAGTTATTCCGTGGTTCTTGCCACGGAAGGTCGCTGCTGACAATAGTCTTCTCATACGACAACAACATGAAGCCTGATATAATAATTTTAAGAGAATTTAATAACTGGGGGGGGGTGGGTCGGGGAGGAGGTAGATGACAATTCTCTTTTTATTTGTAGCTAGCACCTTACTTTTATAGAAACTTTAGACAAGGCATCATAAAAGTTAATCAAACACAGAAACTAACAATTGTTATGAGTTACAACAAAGCAGGTCAGTGAGGTAGACATGTGACAAGCTTGGAGGAAGGAGGGATTAGCCATTGCTGGGTGGAGAGGACGTCAAAGACTGCACCAGCTCTCGCACAGTATCCTCTGGGCTTTGGTCCAGACGCTGACACACCGCACTGGGAGCTCTGGGTGAATCCCCTCATCTTTCAGGGCCTCAGCTTCCTCGTCTGTACACTGGGCAGGCACCACACCCCATCTTCCTCAGAGGCATAGTCTGAGGTTCTCATGATGTGAAGCGCACTGTAATCTGAGAGGCATGCCACAAATCTTCAGCGTTGCAAGCCAGTGAATCTTAGTGGCATTTTGCTAATGGCGGGGAGAGATTCGCTTCTCCTGAAATCCTGGGGAATTGGCCTCCTCCTTTTCTCTTCCGCAAGCAGTACGTCTGGCATTTCCAAACAACTCTCCCCTCTCCATCCCAGAGTTGGTTCCTCTGTTTAGTCCTGGCTTTTGGGGCCCAAGACTCAGTCATCATCACAGGCGGGGTTGAAGGCTCCCTTCGGTGTTGAGGAGCACCCCAGGACACAGAGCACCCCCAGAGAAGGGTGATCATGGGGGAGTATGGATAGCAGGATAGGAATCAGTTCAGGCCCACCAAGAGTCACAAAACACAGCCCCTGTGGAAATACTCTACCATCAGCTAGGCCCAATGTTCTTTTCCTAAAAACTTTTTTTTGGTACTGGGGATTGAACCCAGGGGCATTCCACCTCTGATATATATCCCTAGCCCTATTTTTTTATTCTTTATTTCGAAACAGGGTCTCACTAAATTGCAGAGTGCCTCACTAAGTAGCTGAGGCTGGCCTCAAACATGGAGATCTTCTGGTCTCAGCCTCCCAGGTACTGGGGTTACAAGCATGTGCCACCACGCCCAGCTCCCTAAAAACTTTTTATCGAGAGTTATAATTATACACAATAGTGGGATTCACTGTGATGTATCTGTACACGCACGAAACATAACTTCTTCAATTTTATTCTGAGTCTTCTCCTTTCCCTTCCCTCCTGCCTTCCCAGGCCCTTTCTCTCCTTGGCTACTTGCCCTTCTATTTTCATGGGATCTCCCTCCCCTTTCTTTCCCCTTGTTTCTCTTTAGCCTCTGTGTATGAAAGAAAGCCTATGATCCTTGGCTTTCTGAGTGTAGCTTATTTTCTTTAACATAATGTTCTCCAGTTCCAAACAGTTTCCTGCAAATGATATAACTTCCTTCTTTTTGGCTGAATAAAACTCCATCGTGTGCATATACCACATTTTCTTTATCCATGCATCTATTGACAAACACCCAGGCTGGTTCCATAACTTGGCTGTTGTGAATTGTGCCAGTATAAGCACAAGTATGAACACATCACTCTAGTGTGCTGACTTTAGTTTTCTTGGATAAATACTGAGGAGTGGTATAGCTCGGTTATGGTTCAGGTTCCATTCCTAGTCTTCTGGGGAATCTCCATACTGATCTCTATAGTGGTTTTACTAATCTACCCCGCTCTCCCTACCAATGTGTATGTGTTTTTAACCTTCCTGAGGTCTTTGGACCCTTTTAAGAATCTGGTGCCAGCCCCTTTGAATGTTCCTCTGTACACACATCCAAAAGGCTGCATTCAACTTCAGTTCAATTTCAGGGCTCTGGAGACTGGCCACGAGGCCCGGGACTGGGGAGAAGGCTTAGGAGTGGGATCTGGTTTGGGTACAGAGCAGGAGCCAGGGGCCAGGGGTCAGGGTCAGGAGAAGGAGGGCTTGCCGTGGCCCTTCTGGCTTCTCCCACTGGCTGGGTGCTGCTGCCCCGCTAATGCCTTCCTTCCCATCTTCCACTTCCCCCGCCTGCCCAGTCTACAGAGCATTTCACTACGGACCGAGATTGCCACATGCACCTGGTTGGGAAACCAGAGGCTGTAGCAACTGTGGAAGGGCGCTTGTCTCTGAATGGCCCAGAGCTGTGGGCAGCTGGCCAAGCCTCACCGCTGCGCTATAAAAGGGAGCTGAGCCTTGGTCCAGCACGCATATCCTTTGTCAATTCTGTCTCAGGAACACCTGGTAAGTGCAACCGGTCTGGGCCTGCCCTGCGCTTTAGGCTTCCCTTGGGGAGGGCTGCGGGAGGGGAGAGAGAAAACTCGGAAGGTCTGCGGCAAAGTCCAGTGCTCCTGGAGGAGAGACAGACACACAGGAGGCGTGGAGACCTCCACTCTGTCCAGGGGGTGGGGGCACATTGCTTTTCTAAGTGGGCCCTGCTTGGACAGAGCGTGGGGCCATGGGAAGGGCTGGTGGGCACTTTGTGTGTGTGTGCACTGCATCCCACACCGCATCTGTGTCACACCTGCCCACTGGAGCCCCAGCCATCTGCTGAGTTTAGTTATTTGCGCGGTATAGGCTAGGTCAAAGCCATTACTTGGGCATGAGCTGTCCTGGGCAAGGGCACCACCTCCACCTTGGGATTCTCCCTCTTCAGGTGGGCATATCCTCAGACACCATGCTGACCGACCTGGAGAAGGCCATAGAGTCCCTCATTGATGTCTACCACAACTACTCCCTGGTGAAAGGCAATTACCATGCCATCTACAGAGATGACCTGAAGAATTTGCTAACGAAGGAGTGTCCTCAGTATGCTAAGGTAAGGAGGGGTCAGGTGTGGCTGGGGTTCTCTGCAAGGCTCTGAGGATGCCCCGGGCCCTGGTTCCTCCACTCTGCCCTCCCCTCCCCTCCCCTCCCCTTTCTTCCCCCCCTGAGGCAGCCAGGCAGCCTCCGCTCCGAGTTCTCTGAGATCTTAACACTGTTCCCTCAATCTTCACAGAAAAAGAACCCAGATACCTGGTTCACGGAGTTGGATGTCAATTCGGATAAAGCAATTAACTTCGAGGAGTTCTTGATACTGGTGGTAAAAATAGGCTTAATGTCCCACGAAGACAGCCACAAAGAGTAGCGGAGCAGCGGGCCCCGGGGCGGGGCCCCGTACGTGTACCTGCAGAACAATAAAGTTATCTTGGATACCTCAGCTCTCTCGTCGTGTCTTGCCTTTCTCTTGTGGGTGAGCTTCCTGGGGTCGAAGGAAGGAAGGGTCTGGAAACCCAAAGGAAGAAGCCTGTGTGGATGCCCCCTCACGGCTCACAAGCTCTGGCCCATCCACTCTGCTCCCTCCCCACACTAGTCCCCCACCCCCACCCCTTTTAGCCCTGGGGACCTGAGTCTCTGGTTCTAGGATGCAGGGCTGATAATTTTACTAGTTGCTCTCAAATGGGTGGTTTGGGAACGGGGTGATGCCAGGAAAACAAATAGCATTCTCTAAGCTCAATTTTAGTTTCCAGCTAAATGCCTTTGATGTGGCTCTTGGGAAATTAGGGAGATAGCTGAGAGAGGGAGGGAGAGGGAGAGGGAGAGGGAGAGAGGGAGTCAGAGAGAGATTGATTCTGTGTGTGCCATAATCGCAGGTAGACAATGATGTTTAGTTTTTTACCTTAAGCAACACCCCTGGTCCCACATCTATATTGTGTGTGTTTGTGTGTGGGGGGGTGTGGTACTAGGAATTGAAGCCAGGGATGTTCTACCTCTGAGCTACATCCCCATCACTTTTTACTTTTTATTTTGAAACAGGGTCTTTCTAAGTTATAGAGGGTATTGTTAAAGTGTCAAGGTTGGCCTTGAACCTGTGTTCCTCCTGTCTCAGCCTCCCAAGTACTGGGATTATAGGCATGTGTCACCACACCTGACTCCTTTGTCTATACTTAGGGATTTTGGATTTTCCCTCCCTTTCTACTCCCAACCTCCCAGCTCAATAAAACGACACAAGAATGGGTGGTCAGGCTAATAGGTTATTAAAATCCAACTCAAAGAACAGGCGACCCAAGTGCTGCCCTGCAGGATTCTGTGCTCTGGCAATCTGTGAATTATCTAAAATAACTTCTCAATCATTACATCTGTGGATTTTTTCCCATGGGCCTGGTAAAATGGGAAGGCCAGAGATGGGTGGACATCTTTCACCAGAACTTAAGCCCTAAGCTGGATTTCCAAGCTGTGGCTCAAGAAACTTGAGAAGTCTTTTTAAATTTATTTTTTTGTGGTACTGGGATACTCAGGGATGTTCTACCTCTGAGGTATACCCCAGCCCTTTTTTATTTTGAAACAAACAAGGTCTCACTAAGTTGCTGAGGGTCTCACTAAGTTGCTGAGGCTGGCCTTGAACCTGTGATCCTCTTTTCTCAGCCTCCTAAGTACTGAGATTAGAGGTGTGTGCCACCAAGCCTGGCAACCTACAGAGTCTTGAACTTGGCCAGTGTATACTTCTTTGAAATTGAATTGAAGTTGAAGGTTATTTTCAGGGTCTGCATAGAACATTCCTCTTCAGCTTTCATCAAAGTCTCAGAAGGTTCCAAGAGCACAAAGGTTAAGAACACTGGGGCTACCTAGTTGCTGGCTTTTAGGAATGAAAGGTGGGGGATTTCAATGGGTGCTGTGTTTTGGGTAGGTGGGGGGACTCTTGGTGGGGCTGAACTGGTTCCTATCCCCTTGCCTGAACCTCTCCAAGACTACGCTGCTCTGGGAGCTGGGGATGCCCTGTGCCCTGGGAGGCAAAGGCCAGCTCCGGTCCTTCTGCTGCAGGAGCTCTGAGCCTCTATGTGGATGCAGCAGGGACCTTTCAACCTTATCTGGGGTGATGGCCGAGCTTTGGGCCCCAGGAACCCGGGCTGAAGAGAGGAACCCAACTCTGGCGTGGGGAGGGGAGAGTTGTTTGGAGATGCCAGACACCAGATGTGCTTTATGCAGAAGAGGAGGAGGCCAATTCCCCAGGATTTTCAGAAGGAGCAAATCCCTCCCTGCCACTAGCAAAATGCTACTAAGAATCACTGGCTTCCAAAGAGAACACTCATTTCAGCTCCATGGGATTTTTGTTTGTAGTAGGCTTTAATCATTTAAATGCAAATGAACAGAGAAAGGTAGCAGTGGAAAATCTTACTCTTTTTTTTTTTTTTTTTTTGTGGTACTGGGGATTGAACTCAGGGGCATTCTACCTCCGAGCTATACCCCTAGGCCTATTTTTTCCCTATTTTGAAACAGGGTCTCACTAAGTTGCGGAGTGCCTCACTAGGTAACTGAGGCTGGCCGAGAACCCGGATCCTCCGGTCTCAGCCTCCCAAATACTGGGATTACAAGCGTGTGCCACCACGCCTGGCGGAAAATCTTATTCTTGAAGCTTCCATTATGAGCTTGTTTTTATAACAGCAGCCTATTAAGAAAATGCTTGGAAGCAGCTGAGTGTTGAGATCAGGACCTAAACTGGCATAGGAGTCTAATCTCAGAAGATGGATGTGGGCTGGTCTCCAACCTGCAATCCTGTCTCAGCCTCCCAAACACTGGGATCACAGGTGTGTGCCACCACACCTGGCTTGATTGTGCAGTGCTGAGAGGCACCACCATGATCTTGCTGTGATTTCCTCCAACACACAGTCCAAAGGTGAATAGCTGGCCCCAATGTGGCCCAGGCAAAAAGAAATAAAATAAGGGGAAGGTTCCAGGTTCACCATGTCACCTCCCAGGTCTTGCTCATATTGGGGGTGGGGTGGGGGTCATGAATGGGTGAAGAGAAAACTCAGGAATACACGAGAGTGGAGACCACCTGATTCTGCCTATCAGGTACCCATGCTGGTGGTGGTGGTGTGTGTGTGTGTGAGGTTTGGCATGGGGCTTGACGTATCCCAGTGTCTTTGATTTCTTTTGAAGATGCACTGTTGGGCTGGTTATTAACCAATTCTTTGTTGGGGGGGGGGCGGATTTACTATTATTCATAACATTTGCCTTTAGTTGGAATCCCAGCAAGGCTGCTTTCTCTGAGCCCACCCAGAGGGACCACGGGGACAGTGGCCTGTGGAGTTTTGCTACAAGCGACAGTGCTGGGTGGGAACAACTGGATTGACACCAGGCTACTGACAGTGGACCCTCAGCCTCATGCTTGGGCCAGGAGGTGGCCCAGCCGGCTCTGGCAGCTGGGAGGAGGAGCGGATCTGAGGAGACAGTTCATGGAGGGTTTGAGGAGGAAGCAAATGTGGAGATTATCATTTACAAATAAGACTGCACCCATTACAGGAACCATGGGGCGAGTCAGGCAGGGATTATGGCCCAGAGCAAGGTGGTTTGGCTTCCTGTTCCCCATCCCTGCTACAAAAGAAGAACCAGGACGTGGGAAGTTGAGAAATTAGTATGGTAGGAAGCCTCATGCAACATCTAAGCCCACAAAGGAGACTTAGCTCACCAATTGAGGCAGATCCGGCCACTGAGATTTCCGGGGCCTGGCAGGATGACTTTGTCTGAAATCTTGCTTCTCTACCCACTGCTCCAACTTCAGCCTAGCTCCTAGCAATTGGGACAAGATGTCCAAGAAGGCACAGAGAAGATCTGGAACCGGGCAACAGCTGAGAAAAAGAGCTTATTCCATCCCTGCATGGTAGCACATATCTGTAATCTCAGTACTTGGGAGGCTGAGACAGGAAGATGGCAGGTTCAAGACCAGCCTCAGCAAGTTAGTGAAGCCCTTAGCAATTCATTAAGACCCTGTTTCCAAATAAAAATAAAACAAAAAGGGTTTGGGGTAGAATGCCCCTGGGTACACACACACACACACACACACACACACACACACACACACCTTATTTCAATGGAAAGGACTTCCTTGTACACCCTCCACTTGGGAGCAGAACCACTTTGATTGGGTCCAAATACCAGCCCCCCTTCTAAATTCAAATGAGCCCAAGAGGATGAGAGAGATCTACAAATGCTTATTAGACCCCAGCTGTGTGTCAGTGTGAACCACACCAACAAAAATCATTTCAAACCCGGAAAAAGACAAAGTGGGGGTGCTTATGTTTTTGATCTCATGTCAGAGTCTGGATGAAAGTAGGTCTTGCGACTTACCACCCGACATTTGAGAAAAGTGGTACAAAGTATGTTTGATTAGTGATTCACAACAGACAAAGGAGACAGGTTGTATCTGCTGGACGGGCTAATATGGATTTATTTATTTGTTTATGTATTTATTTACTGTGGTACTAGGAATTGAGCCCAGGGGCATTCTACCTCCTGCCTACACTCTCCAGCCCTATTTTACTTTTATTTTTTTTTTTTTTATTTTTTTTATTTTTTTTTTTTGGCGGTACTGAGGATTGAACTCAGGGGCATTCTACCTCCGAGCTATACCCCCAGCCCTATTTTTTATTCTTTATTTTGAAACCGAGTCTCACTAAGTTGCGGAGTGCCTCACTAGGCAGCTGAGGCTGGCCGCGAACCCGGATCCTCCGGTCTCAGCCTCCCGAATGCTGGGATTACAAGCGTGCGCCACCGCGCCCGGCTCCCTTACTTTTATTTTGAAACAGAGTAGGTTGATGACAGCCTCACTAAGTTGCTGAGGCTGCCCTTGAACCTGTGATCCTCCTGCCTCAGTCTCCTAAGCACTGGGATTACAGGCTTGTGCCACAACATCCAGCTAATATGGATTTATAAACAGGTTAAGATGTCAAGCCCAAAACTGCCATGTTTTTTATCACCCTGTTAAAAAGTTGAAAGAGATTTACATTATGATATGAGACCATAATGCACCAAAAAAAAGCACACACACACACACACACACACACACACACACACACACACACACAAAGTTGGATGTGGTAATCCCATGCTTGTAGAAGGACAAAGACCTTCCCTCCTCTCTCCTGACAAACAGCCACCTGGTGGGGGAGCCACATAGTCCAACCTTCCCCCCAAGTTCCTGGCACCCACCCGGGCACCAGTCTCTCAGCCGGTCCCCAGCTAAGGAGACTGTGGAGATCAAGCTCGGGGCTCAATTCCTGGTTGTCACGTTGGCCTTGTCTTCCTCAGCCAACTGGAACTCCTCCGGGCCTGGACTGTGCAGGAAGCCTGGTGCTCAGGTCAGTCCAAGGGATCAAAGCATATGAGA
>PVLC010050120.1:0-10219 GCA_004027655.1 Graphiurus murinus | reverse complement strand
AGAGGAAATAGTCTGGAAGAGTTTTAGATGCTGAAATTTGGGGGAAATACTGGTGATTGGAGATGATGAGACTGAAAATTTGAAATCAGCAGACTCCTGGGAAATATAGGGATTGCTGTTGGCATCCCTATTTCCTAGCCCTTAGTTTTCAGTAGGTTGAGTTAATCTTAGCTCAGCTATGGGTTGCTAATGGTTATTGGCAATCTTTTTCAGGTTTTTGCATTTCATAGAAAAAGCTAGGAAGTAGAAAAACCTTCTCTAAATCATGAACAGTAGAATTTCAGTACTAAGATTATAGGAAAATGAGAACCGTTCTTTTTCACCCCCCCCCCCTTTGGTGGTACTGGGGATTGAACTCAGAGGCGTTCTACCTCTCTGCTACACCCCCAGCTCTTTCAAATTTTTTATTTTAAAACAGGGTCTTGCTAAGTTGCTGAGAGTCTTTATACCAAGTTGCTGAGGCTGGCCTCCAACCTGCTATCCTCCTTCACTGGGCCTCCAAAGTACTCGGTTTACAGGTGTGTGCTACCACACCCGGCTGAGGATTGTTCTTTATCGCCACCTACCTACACGAAAAGTCTTCTCTTTGAAAGAATAAAATATCAGTTGACTTGGCAAAGTAGGACGAGACTGACTTTCCTGCAGCCTCTGCATGATGTATACAGTCAGTTTTGGTTGAAAAAAATGCACTCAGCTGTGACCCTGGAAGGAAATTGTAGCATTTGTGATTCTGTAATAAGTTTATATATTTAAGTAAAACTTTATAATTTGTTATGTGTATTGGTTTTATGTCTCTTAACCTTCTCATGAATTGATACAATTTCCTGTTTAGATTAGGAAGGAAATCAAGGCTCAGAGAGATTGTGATTTGCTTAAAGCTGCAACACTAACATGGGTAAGCTCCATCTAAAATCGAGACCCTTTTACTCTGCCCCTTTTCTCTGTGCAGCTGAACTCCTCTCGGCTCTGCATTAGTCAGTTGATGCTTTTGCATAGAATCGCCAAGGATGGATAAAAAATTGCTTAAACTGGAAAGAGCCTGTATGGTTTGTGACAGGTGTTGCGTAGGTTGGTTGAAAAATAAAGATTGTCTCTTTTCCCCGTATGCTTTTGTTAATGCTTATAATACTTTTATGACTTAGAAGTCCTTCTGGTGCCTCTGGTATATTTCAGACTGATTTTAAGTTGTCAGAAAAGGGGATTTTCTCTCCAGAATGCAATTCCTTTAAAGCTTCTTAATTTTCTTTGTACCTCAAAATGTATTTCTTAGTCAGAGCTCAGGGTGGCATCAGACTTAAAAGACTGGTTTTTGCTGATGTATTTTTTTTTACCTTTTTTTTTTTCTTCACGTAGTCCCTTTCTACATCCTCTTCTCCCTCAATTAATTCTGGCTGTAGTTATATGGAAGGTTCTGGTAGTCAAAGGTGAGTTTTAGGGTAGGAAAGGATTTCTGAAGTTCCTGCTCCTTCTGACTCCTAGTGTTCCCAGAAAATCTTGGGTGTGCCTTGCTGTTATGGTGGCTTCCAATATACTATGTTTTCAGACCCATTTCTCAGAGGTTCTTCAGTGGGTTGACCTCCCCCCTTCACACACACAACCATAGTTAAATCTTAGAACAAGCACATAGAGATTAGCCTTTTGTTTGTTTTTAATAATCTATCTTCTCACTGGTGCATGCCTGTAATCTCAGTACTTGGGAGGCAGAGACAGGAGGATTGCAGGTTTGAGGCCAGCCTCAGCAACTTAGAGAGACCTTCAGCACCTTAGTAAGACATCGTTTCAAAATAAAAATTAAAAATGCCTGAGAGTGTAGCTCGGAGGTAGAATGACTTTAGATTCAATCCCCAGTACAAAAACACAAAACAAAACAAAAACAATACACTTTCTTTCTCCTTCTTGGTGCTATTTATTTTGAGGTTTCTCATATATTTCACTCATTCTTTCAAGAATTATTCAGTAAGAACTGGTGCTATAATGCTGAGCACAAGAGATGTTGACTTGTCTCCACAAAGCTTCTAGTTCAGTGGAGAAACAGAGAATTAAACAGGCAATGTGATAAAGTGTAATTTACTGTTATATCAACATGATTGAAGGAAGTTTTAAATAGAAAATGTTTCTCTCATAATTTCACCATAGCAATAGAGCAGCTGCTTTCACATTTTTCCATATTCTCTTCTAATACTTGTCCAAATACAAATATATTTTACATAATTGTGATTGTCATATAGTTATTATTTCATTTTAACTTATAAATAACTTCATATCTTTTAAATATGTAGGATGTTAATAATAGTATTGTTACATAGTCCTAATAATTTATTTTTATGCCATGGTTTTTTCAATTATATTTCTATTAGACCACAGTGTTGGCTTCCAGTTTTCACCATTATTACATAGAATTCTCAATTTTCAGGAGAGGAGCTGCTTGATCAAAGATTATTTTGAAGCTGGGCATAGTGTCACAGGCTTGTAATTCCAATATTTGGGAGGCGGAGACAGAAGGTTTGCAGGTTCTCAGCGAGCCTTAGCAACTTAAGCCTTAGCAATTTAGCAAGACCCTATTTCAAAATAAAAAATAAAATAGGGCTGGGAGTGTTGCTTAGAGGTAGAATTCTGCTGAGTTCAATCTCCAGTCTCTCTCTCTCTCTCTCTCTCTCTCTCTCTCTCTCTCTCTCTCTCTCTCTCTCTCTCACACACACATACACACACACACACAAATACAAATTATTATGAGACATGTAGCTTTTTGTGTGTGTGTGATACTGGGGATTGAACCCAGAGGCATTCTACCTCTCAGCTACACCCCAAGCCCTATTTTATTCTGAAACAGAGTCTCACTAAGTTGCAGAGGGCCTCACTAAATTGCTGAGTCTGGCCACAAATATGCATCCTCCTCTGTCAGCCTCACAAGTACTGGGATTCCAGGTGTGTGACACTGCACCTCATTTTCCATTCCATGGTGTTATCTTTTTAAGCACTAATATAATATGTATAAAGCAGTATTTGACTATTTTTAACATGTTTTTCTCTAAGTACAGGTGAAGGTCGAGTGTTTTCTCTAATGTGTGTTTAAAAATATATGAAACCTTTGTTCTTATCTTTTGGCAGTTTAGTTGGTGGTTTGCTTTGGAATGGCACGTTCATTGTTGATGGAGAAGAATGGATGGCAGTGGCTGGAATGCCTTCTTGGGTATTTGTTTCAACTTGGCAAAAACATCTGGTTGTAGAGTCCAGAAAATGATTCTTTGAGCTAAAGTCAGTGCTATGGGCAGGACACTTGTGGGAGGTTGTGTGCTTGCTTAGGGGAAGACCAGGTTTTATTCTTTCCTCAGCATTTAGCAGCTTGACTGATAGTAGGCCTCAAAAAAAAGTTGAAGGAATATGAAGTTTTGGGGGCACTGGATAGTTTCCCCAAATACTACTCCTACATCATCTTGCATTGCCTAAAACTTCACCATTTAAGTTTATTCTTACTGAGTATGGTGGTACACACCTATAATCCCAGTATGTGGGAGGCTGAGAAAGGAGGATTGCAGGTTGAAAGCCAGCCTCTGCAATTTAGTGAGACTCTAAGCAACCTACTGAGACCTGTTTCAAAACAAAAAATAAAAAGGGGCTGGGGGTGTAGCTCAGAGGTAGAATGAGAAATAGCTTTGGAAAGCATATAGACTTGGTTAGATTTTCATCACGTTAGCAAACAAATGACTTCTTTCCTCCCAAGTTCTTTTCCTATAGGTGAGTAGAAGAAGAAAGACAAAGCATAGGCCATGTTTTATTTGTTTTATTTTATTGTAGTAGTGGGTCAAGATAAGGAGGAATCATGAGTTGATCCTGGAATAGTAGGTTGGGGTTTAACAAAGAGAACCTTGAATGCAAAGCCAAGAGATTTTTACTTTATCCTATGACAGTGAAAAGTAGTGATGGTTTTTATCAGGGGACTGATTTGACCAGTGTGGTACTTTGGAAGGTTTATGAGAAGACAGTGTAGAAAATTGGGATGAGAAGAACTTGGGCGGCCCTGGAGACCATTAGGAGTGGGTTTTGGTTGTCCATGGATGAGGTACTTGAAACTTGAAATAGAACTTTACCGGGATAGATACATGAGTGTCAGTGCATGTGGTCCTCTGCTAGCCTTAGCAGTGGAGAAGAAATACATACACGAGTGTCCCAGAGTTTAGTCCTAGGCTAAAGGAGCTCTGGGACCTGATGACCTTTATCTTTGTTAGATGTTTGTTTTCTCTGTAAGCTTCCTAAAAATTGAAGTATAAAACTGACGTAAATAGAAGTATAGAGATAATAATTTTACAGTTTACCAAGTATAAAGTATGACCCAAGTCAATATATTTAACATAATTGCTGCCATCTAAGCTTCCATAATACCACTTTCAATCATTACTTCTCCTTCAACAGGTAACTACTACTTTTACTTTCTTCACCATATGTTAATTTTGCCTGCTTCTGAGCTTTATATAAAAGTCATAATTAAGTATAACCTTTTTTTGTGTGGTATTCTGGATAGAACGCAGGGGCATTCTACCTCTGAGCTACACCCACAGCCCTGTTTTTATTTTTTATTTAGAGACAGGGTCTCACTAAGTTGCTGAGGCTGGCCACAAACCCACAATCCTCCTGTCTCAGCCTCCCAAGAATGGAGGATTACAGGTGTGCAATACCATGCCTGGTTAAGTGTAACCTCTTTTGTGTTTGGCTTCTTTAGTTTGACATTAGGTTCATGAGATCTGTTTTTCTTTTTTTTTTTAATGTAGCAATAGTTTATTATTTTTAATTGTTGACTTGTATTTCATTGTATGACTATGTCACCATTTATCCAGTCTGGTCTTGATGGATACTTAAATTGTTTGGAGTTATTAAGAATAATGGTGCTGTGAAAAATTCTTGTGTATGTGGTTTGGTGAGTATAATCTTTCTTTTTTTTTCTTTCTTTCTTTATTTTTTTATACTGAGGATTGAACCTAGAGGCCTTCTACCTCCAAGTTACACACCCAGCCCCATTTTATTTCTTATTTGAAAACAGAGTCTCATTAAGTTCTGGAGGGCCTCACTAAATTGCCAAGACTGACTTTGAACCTGTGATCCTCCTGTCTCCACCTCCCAAGTACTGGGATTACAAGCATACGTCACCATGTCTGGTTTATAATCTCTTATTTCTATTGGATATATACCCTGAGTGGAACTGTCTGGGTTATAGAGCATATGTATGCTTATACTTTAGTAGATAGTACCAATTTTACAGAGAGACTATACCAGTTTACGCTCCCACTAACAGTGTATGGGATTCTTCACCAATATTGTGTGTCTCAGTCAGCTTGAGCTACTATAATAAAGACCATGGGACTGAGTGGTTTAAACTATAGAAATTTATTTCTCACAATTCTGGAGGCTGGAAGTCTGAGAGCAGGTGGCAACATGAACTGCTTCTTGTGAGGCTCTCTGTCTGGCTTGTAGACCGGGCCTTTTTGCTGTCTGCTCACGTGATGGAGAGAGAAAGCTCTGGTCTCTGCATCTTCATATAAGGGCCCCCAACCTGTCTTGGGGATTCTGCCCTCATGATCTTATCTAAAATATTTACTTTCCAAAGGCCCTGCCTCCAAATATCATCACAATTAGAGATTAGTGTTTTGACATATGGATTTGGGAGTAGCACAAACATCAGTCCTTAGCAACTTGGTATTGTCAGTGTTTTAAATTTCAAAGGCTTTTATGTTATAAGAAACTTGAGCAGAGAGGGCTATACCTGACATAAAGGAAGAGAGGAACTAGTGGTTATTGAATGTTTGCTGTAGACCAGGTACTGCCCAAGTGCTTATTGTCTTATTGTCTCATTTAATCAAGGTAACTCTTAGGCAAACTGTGAGATCAGTGCTATTGTATTGATTTTAGGCAGCTTGTACTTGCCATCCAGAATCCAAACTAACCATGCTACGTAGAAACTGCAGTTGTCAGTAAGGCTTTTTTTTTTTTTTTTTTTTTTTTTTGGTGGTACTGGGAATGGAACGCAGGGTCTTTCTCTGAGCTGCACTCGCAGCTCCATTTTATTCTTTATTTTGAAACAGGATCTCACTAAGTTGCAGAGGGCCTCACTAAGTTGCTGAGGCTGGCTGCTATACTGCGATCCTTTGTCTCAGCCTCCCAAGTAAGCCAGGCGCGCACCACCATGCCTGGCTTATTTTTTGTTTTGATGGCTAGAGGGGCCTCTTCCTGATAACCCTGAAAACCTATTATATAAGTGGTACCCTTCCGAAACATGGTGCTTGGCTGGCCCTTACAAATAGTAGTCTTTGAACCAGACACCATCCCCAACCCTCTGCCCTCCCTGCCTCCTCTCTGAATTTCTTAGCAGCTTGTCATTAAGACTGTCCCAGAGTAGATATTACACTGGCATATCCTCTGCCCCAGCTGGCAATCTGATGGAAGAAGTTCCCATTGAATTTTTAAAACTAGCTAAGCCTCTTATTTTACTGGCTTTCTTTGTATAGTTTTATTTACCTCAAGGGTAGGAAAGCAGGAATAATGTGATAGAAAAAGCTAGAAGCCAGGAGACCTTGGTCATCATGGCCCTATTATTAAATTGTTGTATGACCTCAAATACCACATTTTCTTTCTCTTGGACCAAGTTTCCTAATTGATGAAAAGAGGGTGTTGAATTGGAGTCAGTGGTTCCATGGGTCCTCCTCAGAGTCTACAGTGGGAAGATCCAGGCAGGAAATACTTTGGATCCTTTGTATATTATTGCAATCAGAATAGCTTTGGTTTTATTTGTTGTATATGTACTGAATTTATTCCTGAGGTTTTAGTTAAAAGATTATGTGATAAATAATTATGCTTAAAATCTGCTATACTAGATGACTTCTACTAAGGGTTCTATCAACTTTATGAAAGATTATGAATGGCAAAACTGGAATGATCAAATTTTTTACCCTTACCATTTTTTTTTTTTTGTGGCACTGGGGATTGAACCCAGGGGCATTCTACCTCTGAGCTACACCCCCAGCCCTATTTCTTAAATTTCTAGTTTGAAACGACCTTGTAGGTTGATGAGTCTCACTACTTGCTGAGGATGCCCTTGAACCTGTGATCCTCCTATCTCAGCCTCCCAAGTACTGGGATTACAAGCATGTGCCACCATACCCAGCTACCAGTTTCTTTAGATATATATAAGGCCCTCATTCTGCCCTTTGACACCCATAAGGGAATAGAGAAAGATAGAACTAATCTGCCTACCATAGAAGATTAGGGCAAGATTAATAAAAGAGCTGGAAGAGAAGTTCACTAGTGAATTGGAAGATTGGAGGAATAAGGCATTTTGGGGAGAGGAATGTGGCAGGAAGGCATGAAAAGACATTTCTGTGTTGGAAATACTGTCCTCTTGGAGTGGATATCGGGGTGAGGAGTGCTAGGAGATGAGGTTGGGAGGGTCAGTGGCCGACTTTGTCTTTAAAAAGACTCGAATGTTATAGTGGTGAAAACTAATGAATAATTACAAATATCCTTTGGGTTAGCCTCACCTAATGAATTTGAGCTCCTTTCAATTCAGGAATACAATATATACAGTGGTCATACAGCAGTGTTTGGATGTTAGCTAAGGCAGCAGCAATGCTCAAACTCAGAAGTGATTATGATTAGAGAGAGCCTTGGTGACTTGGGTTCGGTCTATACTGATTTTTTCTTCTGGATTGGCCCAAGGGTATTGGCTATATGTGGAACAGTTGCATAAAACAAAAGGGCGGGGGGTGGAGGAGGGTCTGCTGGTGGGCACCGGGTCTCGCACTGTCATAAACTCAGTGGTGTCCTTGCTGTTTTAAATTCATCATCAGAGGTGGAAGTGGCAAGATTGTAATTTTACCTCCTGTGTGAAAAATTAGAGTAGGCCTCGGGGCTTAGCTTTTCAGCTCTTCTGTATAAAGGATCTCTATATTCTGTCCCCAGAAACATGTGTTTATTTGCAATGTATTCCATTTGTGGTAATTGGAGCGGTGTGCCTTTTCATTCTTCTGTCAAGTACGGTCTCCCTGCCTAGAGCTTCAGAGCCTAGGAATTACGTTAGGTGGGGAATCGGGTTTCCAATTAAACACATAGAAAGATGTTTCACCAGTTAGCCTCCTTTTTATCATTTGTGGTCTTAAGACATCCCGATCCCATGAGATTCCTATCCTAGTTAGCAAAAGATTTCAGACTGGGGCACAGTACCAAATCAGTTGGGGCCAAACGTCATCTTCATCTATTTTTATAAAAGTGAGGAGTGAGCTGACTTATATTGAAAATGTTTCTGTTAAAAGACATTTTTCATATGTTATTTCACTGAAACCTTACCACCTTCAAAGAGTTATTATCTCCATTTTACATGTGAACAATGGATTAAGTAACTTCCCCCATACTATTAGAAAGTGGTGAAGATTTGAATTTATGTCTGAATTCAAAACCAGTGTTTCTTTTACCTCATGACTCGGAGAGCAAAATAATTGCACTATTAAGTATATTTTTATAGCTCAGTGGAAAAAAGTTTAGGGGGAGGGGCTTTAGGCATTAATATCAGAAAAGGGGTTTTGGAGAATCAACAATCAGAAGAGTAACCTCTCTGAAGCATACGAGTAGAGAGTTATATGTAATTCTAGTGTTTTCTTCACTTTGGAAATAAAGTACATTAAGCTGTGACATGTGAGTTTAGATAGGGTGCAAGAGACTGTTGTGATACATGGCTGGGGCCTCTTTTTAAAAAATCAAGATATTATTTGCATGCCATTACCCCCCCCTCCCCTTCTTCTCTCTCTCTTGGTACTGGGAATTGAACCCAGGGACATTCAACCTCCCAGCTACACTCCAACCCTATTTTATTTTTATTTTGAAACAGGATCTCACTGGGTTGATGAGAGCCTCACTACTTGCCTAGATGAGAGTCTTAACACTTGCTTAGATGGATCAAACCTCCAATCCTCCTGTCAGCCTCCCAAGTACTGGGATTATAGGAGTGTGCCACCATGCTGGGTAAAATTCACCATTTTGTTTATTTATTTATCTTATTTTATTTTTGTGGTACTAGAGATTGAACCCAGGGGCATTCTACCACTGAGTTATACCCTCAACCCTATTTTAAAAATTTTTATTTTTTAAAATTTTTTGTGGCACTGGGGATTGAACCCAGGGGCATTCTACCTCTGAGTTACACCCCCAGCCCAATTTTATTTCTTATTTGGAAACAGGGTCTCACTAAGCTTAGAGAGCATCACTAAATTGCTGAGGCTGGGTTTAAACCTTTGATCCACCTGTCTCAGCCTGCCAAGTACTGGAATTATAAGCGTGCACCACCACACCGGCTGAATTTTTATTTTATATACTTACTTATTTTTGGAACTGGGGATTGAACCCAAAGACATTCTACCTTTGAGCTCCAACCCCAGCCCGATTTTATTTCTTATTTGGAAACAGGGTCTCTCTAGGTTGATAAGAGTCTCAAACTTGCTGAGGCTGTCCTCGAATCTGCATTCCTCCTGTCTCAGTTTCCCAAGTACTGGGATTACAAGTGTACACCACCACACCTGACTCAATTTCTATTTTGAAACAGGGTCTTGCTAGGTTGATGAGTTTTAGTACTTTCTGAGGCTGTCCTTGAACCTGCAATCCTCCTGTCTCAGCCTCTCAAGTACTAGGATTATAGGTGTGCACCACCACACTTGGCTATGTTTAACTTTTTTTTTTTTTTTTTGGACAGTACTGGGAATTGAACCCAGAGGCATTCTGTCTCCGAGCTACACCCCCCAGCCCTATTTTTTATTCTTTATTTTTGAAACAGGATCTCATTAAGTTGCAGCCTCACTGAGTAGCTGAAGCTGGCCAAGAACCTACGATTCTCCTGTCTCAGCCTCCCAAGTGCTGGGATTACAAGTGTGCGCCACCATGCCCATTTTGTGTTTAACTTTTTGAGGTACTGCCAGACTGTTTTCCAAAGTGGCTGCACCATTTTACATTCCTACCAGCAATTTATGACAGTTCCACTTTCCTCATGTCTTTAATCCTTAAACACTAGTTATTGTTTGTTTTTTTGATTTCAGCCAGACTAGTGTGTGTGAAATGTTATCTCATTGTGTTAGTTTGCATTTCCCCATTTCCCTGATGATTAATGATATTGAACATATATTGGCTATTTGTTATTTCTTTGAAGAAATGTCTGTTCAATTCCTTTCCTCTTTTTTTTTTTTTTTTT
>PVLC010050119.1:0-10199 GCA_004027655.1 Graphiurus murinus | reverse complement strand
AAATGAGTCCTGAAACCTGTTTATTCTACCACAGGATCCTGGTTACTGGGTGAAGATCCATCATTTAGAATACACAGATGGAGGAATCCTGGATCCAGATGATGTCTTGGCAGATGTTGTGGAAGACAAAGATAAGGTAGAAGACTCTAAAAATGTGCCTCTTTGTTTTCCCCTACAGAGTTGCATGTGTGTAAGAGATTGAAATCCTTAACAAACTTACATGTCAATTACTGTTAAAAGATACCATCTGTTTAGTGCTAACCTGGACAGCCCATAAATCACAGTTCTTCATCAGATGTTTGGAAAAACTTTGTCAAGGTTTGGAAGCCTATTTGCGGTGGCCTAATTAGCAGACACTTCATTCCCATGAGTTCCTGATACATCTCAATAAATTAGTGTCAGCCACTGAGGTGGTTGGAGTTCTCACTGGGGCTGCCAGATTTGGAGATCATGCCTGGCCCTTCCTAAATATTCAGCTTAGTGTCTGAGGTCTAAATAAGTTTCATGGTAGAGAATATGATTGGGAGAAATACATCACGAAAAACTATGGTGTCAATTTTTCTTAAAGTAGCTGGCAAATAATGAACTTGAGTGATACTCTTGTTTTCATTGCTAAAGATAAAAGCACCAAATTGAATATTTCAAAAAAGTTTGAACATGCTTTGCCACCTACTTGGGATTAATCCCATTGCAAATACACAGTGTTAATGGGGTTTTTCTTGTGATACTAAACTGAGAAAGGTATAAAAATGAGCAATTCACTCTACGTATGCCGAGTTTTTGCTGTTGAAATGCGTTGTTCAATGCTAATACTGGGTTGGGTTCCTATTATCAATGGCTACTGTGTCCTCCCAAACTGGACTGCTTCCAAAGTCTCTTCTACTATACGTCCTTAGCACTGTTGTACTGGGCTAATTTATATTTGTAAACATTACTTTTCTGCAGTCTCAGATTGTATGTGTGTGTGTGTATGCGTGTGTACGCATTTGCATGTTTTAAACTGGACTGAAATATACATACGTGGTTTATTGAACTCAGGTAAAATTTACATTTTTCTTTTTCTATAAGACAGTTCCTGACTGTTCAAATTTACATCAATCTTTGTACATTATATATTGCTTTCTCTTAGAGCTCTTTGTTTTGCATGATAATTGGCCATTTTGGAAAGGCTTGTCTCTCTAGGTAGATTGACAGTTGCTAGAGGACAGAGACTGAGAGATGTTTATTTCCTTTGTGTTTTTTGCATTAATAATAGCTTCTACAATATCTTGCACAAGCTTGATTCTTGAGGAACACTTAATGCGTGAAAAATAAAACTTTACTCTCTCCAGCTGACTCTTGCTTACAGGATTTTCCTATTTATTTAGTGGTCTCCTAGTAAAGAATGTATAATTTACCCCATGAATACTGAGGGAGGGCTTTCACTTCTTTTTCTGTTTCACTTTTTGCTTCTTCCATAGAACCTACTTCTTCCTTTGAAATATTCTAGGTATTTAGGTTGTTTATTAATGAAGAAGTCAGATCCTGTCTCACATTTCACTGATGTCAGTGTATTAAAATGAGAAGTTGAAAAACAGCAAATTTAAGAAAAGTCAGAAGACAGTGTCTCATCCTGGCTTTTCCCCAGAACTCATTACAGAAAGGATGATTCTGAACAGTGCCTAGAGAGATCATCTGTCCAATTGCACTCTTCCCTGTACAGCATTCTTTTTAACCATCTCAGTTAAAACCTCGTTTTAACCGTAATCCATTTACTAGACACAGAAATAGCTTTAGTGTATGAAATTTCTCTTTTAATGGGACTTTACCACCATTACTAAGTAAAATGACAAAGTAAGATGATCAGTTAAAATCCTAGTAGATCTTTATGGTTTGGGTGCAGCTTCAACCATTCTATTAATGTACTTTACTGCTTCTCCATGAAGTCTAACTGATATCCTTTGCAGACTTGATGAGACTTCAAACTTTTGAGGTTGTCAGGAAAACATTGCACTCCCATTTAAGATATATATATATATATATATATATATATATATATATATATATATATATATGTGAAAAGAGAGCATTGCTTATGTTATTTTGTGTGGGTTTTTTCTTTTTCTATCTTTTTTTTAAACATCCTCTCTGTGATTCTAAGATTTTCTAAGATCCATTTTCTGGCATAGGGAAGAAGGTTGTCTCAAACACCATTTTACCGTAATTTTTGTTGGTTTAGATCAAGCAATATTATAAATGAGGCTTTGTGGATATTTAGTGGCACATCAAATTTGCCCAAGATTCTTTGAGGCAATGTTGATATAAAACAACAGCTCAGATAGTTGCAAAGTGGCCACTTAATACTATCTTGCATTTAGAGCGTGCATAGAAAGCAAGCACAGAGGCCTAGGTGGGTGAAAATGATCAATGAGCTAAAGCCGAAACACGTTTGTTTCCAGGGAAGACTTACTACAGGTGAGAAATGGCAATAATGAGCTGTTGATGGCCCAACTGCAAAGGATGAGGCAGAAAAGGTAGAAACTTAGAATCAGAAAGCAGTGTAGGTTGAGGCCATTTATCACATGGAAAAACCAATCTAGTACACTTAAGTAAAGGCAAAAAAACAGAGATAAAGTGATATTCTACTTAAAATCAGAGAAAGGTCTAATAACATTAAGTCAGTTTTCTTAAAAAAAAAAAAAAGATTTTCAAAACTTTAGTTTATTTACTTCTATTATTCCTCTGGCCAGCACTATGGGAGTTTTCTTCCTTTTTTTTACTTCTTCCTTTGTTTTTTTAACTTGCTTTCCCATTTAGAGCTGCTCCCAGAGGAACCAAGTTTTTAACATGTTACACTATTTCTATAATTATTTAGTTATGACAGTTATTCTCAAGATTCTTCAGTTGTATGCATTAGTCTGAGGATTTAAATTCTTTGTGGTAAGTTCTTAAGAATTACAGCATTACACCATTGTCTCTTCTGTAGCTAACAAAAGCAACTGACTTGGTTCACCCACTAACAACAGCTTAACATTTTATTGAGCACCAACAGTGGCCCAGAATGTCTGTTGCACTTATATATTCTGTTTTATTCTAGAGCAACCCTGAAGACCAGAGTAATTATTATTCCTATTTTTTAATTGCTAGAATAGCCTAAAAATTGTAAGGGATTTACCCAAGATCACAGAATTAGTGACTGATAGAATAAGACTCTGGAACCTAGAATTAAAAAATATCATTTTCTTTATTTTTTTTCTATGATGTGTCAGGCAGTGAGTTGGGCTGTTTGTATCCATTATTTGTATTGACTAAAGTTCAGCAATCATAAATAAGCATGAAGTTTTCTTTCACACAGTCATCACCATTGCTAAGAGAAGGTAGGTGATAGAACTAACTAGGGGGTACAGCAAAATTAATTCATAATTAGTATGTCATACATATTTAATTCAGTCTTTGCCTGCACCTTGCATCTAATTATATTATGCACTTCACTAACATGGGAAGATGTTTTTCACTGTGGCTAAGCTTTGCGTATCACATACCCAAGTTTGGAGAGATGCCAGTGGTTCTTGTGGGCTACATTTTTTGGTGAGGGGATTGACCCCAGAATCACGTGTGATAACTGGTACTCAAATACTATAATTTCATTTCACCTCTATCTCCTATTAGTTATGTGTCCTTGGGCAAGTTTTTAACTGTTTCAGCTTCATTTTTACCATTTGGAAAATGGATATAATGTTCTTATAGGGTTACTGCAGAAAACTATATTGGTAAACTATATAAAGTTTTAAATGTAGTATTCCATATACTGTTAGCTGTTATTTTAATGATATTATAATGTTAATTCTGCATTTTTATTTATGTGTTTGATTTAGGCATTACATTTTTAAAGTATCAAAGAAAGTACTTTACTATAATTTTGACAGTTTTTAACAAAGTATTAAATTCATTTGGAGTTACCAAATTTGTAAAATAGTTTTATAATAAGGAACTTGATTGCTATGATAGACCATTTGGATTAATGTATTACTAGTATTTGTGAAATGAAAATGCCAGTATGACTAAAATAAGAATCTTTTTTCTTAGAACATAGAATTTGGTAATATAAGTAGCATTCAGGGATCTAATAAGTTTACAATCGAGATTGGTTTGCACAATGAATGAACTACTGACCTAAAACCAGATACTCCATCCCTAAGCCAAGTTGCCTCTTTCTGAGGGCGCTCTGTTGCCCTCTAGTGGAGGCCACAGTTACCTAGAAACCAGCTCAACCAGAGACACTGAACATCCTGCATTATTTTGTTCTACTTGATTTGAAAATTTTTATTTTATTTTTTAGTATAACTTACAGAATCAACATGGATGGTAAAACCAGAGTTTGCATATATTTACCTATGCCATTGTGAGTTTTCTAATAAAAGCTAAAGGAAATTCTTTGTATTTGTAAAACTTTTTTTTTTTTTTTTTTTTGCCTTTTAGACTGGCATTCACTGGTTGAAAGACTAATGGTAAGATGTGATGAAGTGTGTAAATTTCTCAGTGAATAGTTGGACATTTTATCAAGTATATTTCTCTGGATAAGGGGGAGGCCACTGAATTTTAGACTATTTTTTTTTAAAGCTCGCAGATTATTTCATTTTTGAGCCCTCATTTTGACTAAGACTTCCATCTCAATGTAAAGCACTGATTTTAAACCCCCAATTTTTTTAAACAAATCAGGATCTGGTAAGTTTTTTCTTGTAAAATTTTTACTTTGGTTTGTGAGTGTTGATGTTATAAATGAACAGAGAGAAAGTCTGGAGAGTATTTCAGACAAAAACAAAAAACAAAAAACAACAACAACAACAAAAAACTCCTAAAGAACAGAAGGATTACCTTGGCTGAGAAATTTCATCTTCAACTTTTCTGGATTACTCTCTGTCCACAGTGTTACAAAATTACAGAGTCCTAGACCCCAAAGAGACTTCAGGAATTGTGTGGCTTGACCTTATCATCTTCCAAATAAGTTATAGGACTCTGTGTCTGCTGCTGATTTCTTTCCTCCCTAGGATCCTAATAATAGCTAATGCAGATCGAAACCACTCAGTTTTAAGTTGTCTTCATTGGATTTCTTTTTTTTCCTCCTTAAATTTTTGTTTTTGTTTTTATCTGTAGGAGCAGCTTCTCCTAGTCTTTCAGACTTAAACTTGCAGTTTTTTTTTAATTATTTAATAAAGCCAGTTCATTCACTCCTTTATCCTGTCTCATGTAGTATGTGTTCTCCTCCTCTTTGTGTTTCCACTGTTATCAAATTTAAATGTGTAAAATTTCAGGTGAGGGCTACTATAATTGATGAGGAATTGGGCTTCTTACTATTAGTCTACCTCTTGCCCCTCAAATGTTCTATGTGAGTGTCAACACAGTGTTGAACTGACAGTCAAAGTCAGTTCATTTCTTGGACCTGTTACCTTTGTGGGTTTGGACAACTTAACTTCTTTGTGCCCTGGTTTCTTCATGGGCAATTGGAACTTTAAAAAACAATAATAATTTTACTAGTTAATAAGATTTAGGAGAAAAAAACATTAAGTCATCCATAAGTGTTTATTTAGGCACTATTGTAATAACGTGCTCCAATTAATAATACAGACTGTATTTAACTGTTACAAAAATGCTGCTTAAATCTTATTCCTCCTAGTGTATACAGTTGCCCCTCTTTAGCCATGAGTTCAACAACTGTGGATCCAACTAACTGTGGATCAAAACACAACTGGAAAAACATTCAGAAAGTTCCAAGAAGCAAGACCTGATTTGTTATGTGCAGGCACTGCCCTGTGGCCTCACATATGAAGTGACCTGTAGACACCCCCTCCTGGGGCCACCATTCCACAGGTCCTCACCCTCTCTGCTGCACTTGCTTGACCATTGGACACCATAGTCCTGTTCATGTACCGTGTGGTTAGGTCTATGATGGTTGTGTCTATACTGAACATGTGTGGGCTTTTGTTTCCCCTTGTCATTATTCTTCAAGGAACACATTGCTGTAATTATTTATGTAATATTTATGTGGTTTGAGACATTATACATAATCTAGCATTGATTTAAAGTATATGAGAAGACGTGAGTAGGTTATATGCAAATTCATTTATAAAATTAATTATAAAATGAATTTGAATATCCACAGATTCTGGTGTCAGAAGGAGGATCCTGAAGCCAGTCCTCTGATGCCTAGGGATGAATGTACTGAATGATGTCCACACCTCATAGCCATGCATTCTATTTAGAGGCCTCAGAATGCTTTGAATGATGTTAACCTTCGTGTGTGTGTGTGTGTGTGTTTGTGTGTGTGGGGGGGGTACTGGGGGTTGAACCCAGGTGCATTCTATCTCCAAGCTACACACCCAGACCTCTTTTTATTCTTTATTTTGAAAGAGTCTCACAAGTTGCGGAGGGCCTCACTAAGTAGCTGAGACTGGCCGTGGACCCTGATCCTCTGGTCTCAGCCTCCCCAGCTCTGGGATATTACAAGTGTGAGCCACCACGCCCAGCTGATGTCAGCCTTCTTAAACCTCAATAATGACACTATGATACTATTTCCTTATGTACCGTGCATTTTCTTGTCCCATAACATTTTTTTTCTGAATGTTTCACTTATTTCTTATGCCCGTGTCCCTATTCTCTTCCTATGTAGGATTCAGTTTATGCTATATTATAGAATTTTTATCTGTATGGGGGTCTTAGTCTTGAACATGCTGTGTGTCCAGTGCCTGCAATAGGGCCTGACACCTACTACATATTCACACAACTGTAGGGTGAAGAACGAATGTGTGTTCTGAGGTCCTAAGTAAACCATTTGGCCGCTTGATCTCCGGTTTTCCCACTGTTGAAATGAAGAGTGATAAATGATAACTTTCTCACAATGTCATTGGGAAGTTTGAGAACTTGTTCTTGAAAATACAATGGAAATGATAAAGCACTATATATATATATATATATTTATAATGTCTTTATTCCTACTGTTCAATTCTTATTGATCTTTTAAGATCCAGGTCAAATCGTATTTTTTGCCTAGTCAATGTTTGCACATCATCTCAATCCTAAGTGAATTCTCTGTGCTCTGTAGTTTTATAGAAATGATTAAGTACTCTCCCCTCTCTAAATATCGGCTATTTGCGTTTGTCTCATGTTGAAATTCTTCTTAAGAATTTTGCATTTTAACTTCTTAAGTCTTAGTTTTGTTTCTGCAAATGTCTTGTTTGCTCTTTTAGGATTGGGCTGGACATATGTAATTTTTTTAATACCTGTACTTTTTACCTGTTGTTTGGTGTCTAATACAGATGTTTGATTTTAGTCATTGATAGAGCTTAAACTAGAATTGATGATTTCTAATTGTCCACCTTTTTCTTCTACCAAACTATGTTGTCTCTTTTAAATATTTCATTAGAAGGGAGTTTGTGGGCATGTTTCAACCCCAGAGGAGTACTTTGGAATCAATACCATTGTGACCTTACTATGGCAAAGACAAATGGCACTGGGAGATAGTAACTTAAACTAAAGTAATCTTGATGATGGGCATGTCAAATATGTTCTCCCTGGTGCCTTCTGCAGTAGCTGGTTGAATGAGTATAGTGTGTGTGTGTGTGTGTGTGTGTGTGTGTTTATGAAAGAGGGAGAATTTGTTCACAGGTATATATGTGGGGTGTGTATTCTTGCCCTGACTGCTTTTTTGTTGTTGTGCATGTCTGTGATGCAGAATTTTCATCAGAGGTCTGAGAGGAAAGAAATTATCAATCTTGATGGTCATTAATTTAGTTAAACATTTTAGTAAAGTAAGATTAAACAATAAGAAAATTGATATATGCATAAAATTTCAAGTTTGGAGGAAAAAAACAATAACATTTTAGATTAAAATACTGCTTTACTTAGAGCTAAAAACATAACTCAGAAAAAGAATCAATGAGCACTGTCAACTTTATAGCATGCCTTTAGCCATGTTATATTACTGGGCCTAGTTCTACAAATTTTCTCTCTCACATTATCTGTGTTTGAAACTATTTTGTAGAGGCATCTTTATGCCCCAGAATGTGGGATAATTATTCTTTTTAAATACATCTATTTTTAATTATGTAACTTACAAGTTACAATCTCACTATAATATTTGAAATTGCACCAAATAGAAAGCTACTTGATTTATAAAACATCCTCTTCCAAAAAATGCAAATGCCTCTGAGTGCTAATTGGTCATCCCATCACCAATACTTAACCGTGTGTTGATTTAATGAGGTTGCATCCTACTAATATCTAGCTGAAAGCAAGATTGCAGAGTGTTACCTGGCAGAGCACAAAGCCTTGACAGTTTGAATCCAGGTTTTTCTTACTATCCTAGTATCTTTCAACCACAGATTTCTCATCCGTAAAATCAGGTACCCCTGCTCTATCCACCACATTGAGTTAAGATCTACCAAACACATGAATCTGCCATGTTCTTTCCCCTCTCATCAGCACTGTGTTAAAGCAAACATTTCCATGGGGTTTAGGAGGGGCTTGCCATCCTGTGGGAACAGTGAACCTGGCAGAAGTTGTGAGAGAGGTTTGGAAGGAAGGTGGTGGTTATGTCGAAAGGACATACTTTTCTTTTCTAATCCTTCAATAAGCTGTCCTGGGAAAAGTATAGGAAGAGGTAGGTCACTGCAAGGAGGAGATGTGAATGTGTCCTTAGGAATTAAAGTGGGCGGGAAGAAAGAATGTCAGAGCTTCCACATCCAGAGAAGAAAGGAAGGTACAAACTATAGTATAAGGATAGTTGTCCAATGCTTCCTAAGATTCTGGATGTTTGGTAACCTCTGTGTGTGTGTGAGAGTGTGTTTCTGCTCTTGACTTCTTCCTGGTGGATTAGCAGTAGGTTTTATGAAGTGGGAGGTGGGGAGGATGGAAGAAGGCATCTCTGTCTTTGAAGAGATCTCATGAAATAAGGTGGGAAGTTATGTAAATTAGCTGAATACCCAAGAACCCATGATTTAAGAAAAGGGCGAAAAATGAGCCAAACTGGCCAACAACAAGGACATTGTATAATATTGGAAAATGACTCTGGAAGCTTAGATAGTCAACTATTTGGCTTCTTGGTAGCTTCACAAAGAGATGTGTGCAATTGGACAATTTTGTGGGAATAACAAAGTACTAGACCCTTAATATTTGACCACAGTAGCTCTTCTATTTCCAGGAACTCAAACTCACTTTATAACTGCACTGTGAATCAAGCAGATACTGTGGGCTGCCCTTGAAATTAAACTGGTAAACTGGTGTTTATAAGACTTCCATGAGACACTTGTTCCAAATTCCATATAAATGACTTATATTTCTAGATACATTTTAATAAAAAAATATTTCCTTAAAATTGGGCTTTCAATCATGGCTTTTAAAGCCAGATGTGGTGGTGCACAGCTGTAATCCTGGTACTTGGGAGGTTGAGGCAAGAGTATAGCAGGTTGGAGGCCAGCCTGAGCAATTTAGTGAGGCCCTGTTTTCAAAAAAAAAATAAAAAGGGCTGAGGGATATAGTTTGGAGGTAGAATGCCTCATATATATAAAAAAACTTAAGATTGAACCCGTATCTTTTTCTGTTTAAAAAGACACCCCTCATCATATGACTAAAGAAGCTGCACTTATAGGATTGTGGCAGAATTACTGAACTTAATATTCATTATTTTAACTTCTCAAGTTCTCTTTTTAGTTTTCCTTCTTTTGATGTTATGAATTGTTTTGAAAGATCAAGTGACATTTCCTTAGCAATCAAGAAGAAAGCCTCCTTGTGTAGACTTTAATCACAGGAGTAACATACCGTAGAAGTGCGCTCAGATACATTCTCTTTATGAATCTCATCCCCAAATATATTACAATTTAAGACTCATATTTATACAATACTTAAACATAAAACCAGAAAGACTACAAAAGAATATGGATTAAGAAGATTCTACTAACCTAACAATCTGAAATATACATGCATACACATGTGTGTGTGCACACACACAAAGAATTTCATAGTTTATTTAACAGACTTTGAACTTGATTTTCTAGACTGATAGCATAACACAACCACTGTATAACAGTTCAGAAAGAACCTAATGTGATGGTATAATGAGGTGTTCTAAATAGCTCACCTTTTAAATGGAAATTTTACAAAGCTCTTGATCCACTGATTTAAAAATGAGAGTATGTAATGTTGAGACTAAAAATTAAAAAAAAAAA
>PVLC010050118.1:0-10164 GCA_004027655.1 Graphiurus murinus | reverse complement strand
TAAATGTATGAGGAAATGTTCCACATCATTGGCAATCAGGGAGATGCAAATCAAAACTACCCTGAGATTTCACCTAACACCAGTCAGAATGGCAATCATAAAAAACATGAACAACAACACCTGCTGGCGAGGGTGTGGAGAAGTGGGAACCCTAATACATTGTTGGTGGGATTGCAAACTTGTGCAACCACTGTGGAAACCAGTATGGAGGACCCTCAGACGAATGGGAGTGAACCTACCATATGACCCATAATACCACTACTGGGTATATACCCACCAGAATGGAAACCAAATTATCAGAATGATGCATGTGTATCTATGTTTATAGCAGCTCAATTCACAATAGCCAAACTATGGAAGCAGCCAAGATATCCAACCACAGATGAATGGATTACAAAACTATGGGATATGTACACAATGGAATTTTACTCAGCCATAAAGAAGAATAAAATCATGTTCTTTGCAGGGAAATGGATGCAAATGGAAAACATTATGTTGAGTGAGATTAGTCAGTCACAAAGAGTTAAGAAGCATATGTTCTCCCTAATATGTGGATGCTAGGGAGAAGATGGGGCATAGGAGGGTCTCTAGATGAAAAAGAGAGATCCTCGATAAGCAAAGAAATTGATTTAATTGTAGTGGACTCATGGGGCAGAGGGACACCCTAAAGCACATGATGTACCTACACAATCATATCAAGGTCACTCACTGAAGTGAACCTGAGGGGGAGGGAGGGAGAGGGAATGGGGAGGGAATTGGGAAAGGGGTCAAATGAGAATTGTGTGCAAATATGTTGTTAACAATTTGTGCTTAACAAAAATGTATCCTATATTACACGAGTTAGTACAATAAAAAAATAAAAAAAATAAAATGCATATATACTTAAATCTGAGTAAAGATATTTAAAACAAGAGAATAGGCAATATGTGTACATATGCAAGTAAAGTCCATGAAGATTGTTCATAAAAATTACTTTCTGGTAATTACTAACATAATCATGCTCATTGTTCCATTTATTTGCATACCTTATAAAAATGTACTTTTATTCTGGCAATTAAACAATTTTACCTTTACTATCTTATTTATACTATTTTTGTTCTATATAAATTTCAAGCAGGGTGACTTAGATTATGTTTGAATGCCTCAGCACCTATCCAGATTTTTTCCACAGAAAGCATAAATACTCATTCACTTGAATGCATCATGAATGTATTTATTGCAAAGAAATTTTGTATTTTGTGTTTTCTATTAGAGTTTGTAGAAACTGGCTAATCATCTGTATTTTCTCTCTGTTATTTACCTAAATCCAACTATTTGAGTTCAAGTAAAAATACCTAGGAAAATAACTTACTTTTAGTTATTATTGAAAAGTCTCATTGAATACCTCATGACTTGCATACTGATAGCATAAATATATCTGTTTTGTGAGTGAGTAGCCTCTTATAGCCTAGAAACTTGAATACTGTTCTTAGCATGATTGTATCAGTCATTACTGACAATTAACTTTTATACATTAAAAACACATCCTTTCATCTATATTCTTCATCTCTATGCTAATTGCATCACAAAATATATTAATTTATTTTCCTGACAAAAACATCACATATTCTTGAATTATAATGATTCATGTCAAATATTTTGTAATAAATTAAAAATGCATATAATATTTTTCTCAAAACTAAAAAGTATTTTGTGAATTTTTAAAATATTGTTTATGAGCTATCTTAAATGCAAATAAAAACATAAGTTTAGTCTTCCAGATTTATTCACAATTATTAAGTCAATTTTTATTTATATGAAGTTTAAATGTTTTTCTTTTCATTTCTTAATATTATGTTAATGGAGCTCATTTGTAGACATGAATATTGTGTTGTCAGTAATATGATAGCTCACAATATAGGGAAACTTATGGGTTCATTTAGAATGTTAAGTAGAGGCGGGCGTGGTGGCACACGCTTGTAATCCCAGCATTTGGGAGGCTGAGACCTGAGGATCTGGGTATGCGGCCAGCCTCAGCTACCTAGTGAGGCACTCCACAACTTAGTGAGACCATATTTCAAAATAAAGAATAAAAAAAAAAAGCACTGGGGGTCTAGCTCGGAGGTAGAATGCCCCTGGGTTCAATCCCCCGTACCGCAAATAAATAAATAAATAAATAAAATAAAATGTTAAGTAATTTCTGCAAATAAGTTTTATCTTTTTTAATATATTTTTATAATAACTGGTGCATTGTAATCATACATCTTTGTTAGGTACAAGCTGATAAAGGCATATATGCACATATTTCTCATTTAACCCCTTCCCTAATTCCCACCCCACTCCCTCGCCCTCCCTCCTCAATGCTAGGGGTATCAAGGAATAATGTATTTCAAACTATGAATGACAATAACTTCAAACCTAGGTTATTCTATTCACCAAAGCTGTCCCTTCAGAATCAAAGGAGAAATAAAAACCTTTCAAGAGAGCAGAACCTGAATGAATTCACAGCCACAAAGCTAGCATTGAAGAAGATATTTAAAGAAATACTACACATAGAAGAAAAATATTTTTAAAAAGAGAGTATGAACAAGAATAAATTTCACTAGAAATGTTGATAAGCACATGAGAATTTGCAACAATTGAGCATTATAAGTAAAACAAATGACAAGGAGTAATATATGCCACTTTATAATAACACTGTGTTGGGGTCTTAGTCCGGTGAGCCCCGGAGAGATGCCCCAAGATGGCGCCTGGCAAGGTGCCAGAGGCAGCTGACTGCTGGATGACTGACAGGTGATAACCTTCCTGGAGGAGGGCTGTACCACGTTGGCGCGCATGCACCAGTACGTCAGAGCTTGTGGACAGATAGTGCATGCATAAGAGAAATAGAGAAGGGCATGCAGTAACCTCGTGATCACGTCTATGATTGGCCCCAAGTTGCTCCGCCTCTGGCCCCACCTCCTACTGCATGGCTTGATAGCAGAGCCCTCCAGCGGGGAGAGAGAGAGCATAGGAAAGTGAGAGAGAGAGTGTGTGTGTGAGAGAGTATGTGTGTGAGAGAGTGTAAACTAGAGAGAGTGAGTACAAGAGAGGGGGGAAAAGAGAACAATAAAGAAGCTTGAACCGGAAACCATTATTGTCGCCTCTCTCTCCGGGCCCCCTCGGGCAGGGGTCGAGCGTGGGAGGCGATACACTGAATATAAATGGCCTCAATTCTCCAATCAAGAGACATAAATCAGAAGACTGGATTAAATCACAAAACATATTACACGTTATCTCTAAGAAATCTACCTCACAGGAAAAGATACTTACACATTTGAGGTGAAAAAATGGAATAATGACACTCTATGCGAATGTAATCCAAAAGCAAACAGAATTAACTACTCTCATATCCAACAAAGACATCTTCCAGTGAAATTAGTCAGAAGAGACAAAGAAGGTCCTTACATAGTGTTAAAGGGAAAAATCCAAGAGAATAATTTTTACAATAATAGTAAATATTTATGTGCCAAATGTTGTTGCACCCAACTTCATAAAACATTACTTGACATAAGGAACATATAGCTCCCTACACAAGAATAGTGGGGGACTTCAATATGCATACAATTTAGAGAAAGGAAGATTTTATCATGATTTTCAGAGAGTTGAGGGTTCAGTCCATATGAGGTTACCATCTGCAAGCTCAAGGCATGGTGGTGGGAAATGGAAAGAGAGGGAGAGTGCAAGGCTGAACTTTCATATGATGGAGGCAAGAAGCCAAAGCAGCAAGCAAGAGGACTCAGACACAAATATAATCCCTAAGGCTAGATCTCCAAGTACCCACTTCTTCAACCACTGCCCCACTCAGATAAGTCCATTACACAAGCAAATCCCTAAGGCAACAACCCCAGGGATATGCCTTCTTCAGCCCTACCCCACTGCCCTAGGTTTCCACCCAGAGAAATTCATTGCAATGAATTTCAATATATACTGATGAGATTACAACAGCTCTCATTATTTAACTATGTCAATCCTGAATATTTATAACTGAGTCCTTTAGGGACATTATATTTTTAATGTTATTTATTTTTAATATTTATTTATTTATTTATTTATGGTACTGGGAATTGAAACTATAGGCATTCTACTTCTGAGCTACATCTCCAGACCAATATTATTTCTTATTTGGAAACAGGGTCACACTAGGTTGATGAGGGCCTCACTAATTGCTGAGGCTCTCCTGGAACCTGTGATCCTACTGTCTCAGTCTCCCAGGTACTAGAATTACAAGCGTTCATCACCATGCCCAGCTTTAGGGACAGTCTGTGTCCAACTATAACATTCTGCCTCTGGTCCCTGAAGAGGTCATGCTCATTTCAGAATGTGAAATACATTTAGTTCATCTCAAGAGTTCACAAAGTCTTAACAGTTCTAGCATCACTCAAAAAATTCCAAAGTCCAATATCTCCTCTAAGACTCAAGGTACACTCCTGTAAGCCCCTACAAAAGAAAACAAAAATCAAGATAAAAAGCAAGTTACATGCATCCAATATACAAGGACAAAAAGTAAACATTTGACTTTCAAAGGGGAGGAATAGGATCATAGGTTGAACAAATGGACCAAAATGATATCGAAATCTAGCAGGGCACGCAATTAATCCTGCAGCTCCATTTCTGAATCCAGAGCATATAACAGTGAGAACAATTTCTAGGGGACCTTGGTAGCCCCACCCTTGTGGGCTTGTTGATTTTATGGGCAAAGACTTATGCCCTTCCAGCTTGCCTTCATGATTTGCAGCTTGCAGCCTTGCCTCATAGGAGGCTCCACATTTTTTGTGTTTCTTAATCATAGGGTTTTTTTCTTGAAATATTGGCTTCACCCACACAGATTCACAAATTGCCCCATTTGGGCTTGTTTGCAAGAATTCTGATCCTGTCACATGTTGCCTGGCTTCCCCAGCCTTCCTTGTAAATCTGGAGAGAAGCCTTTATAACTCATTTTTCTCTAGCAAAGCCAGGATTATGTGAGCATCAAAGTAGACTGATAGAAAAGGTAGTCACACCCTCTTTAATTATTGCCACTGAGACTGCCTTGTCTTGACAATGGCAGAGCCAGTCCCTAACAAAACAAAATAAAACAGAAGAAATGAACAGACAAAAGTTAACAACCATGTGCCTTAAATTATTCTATAAAATAGAAAGGGAGAGAATGCTTCGAACTCATTCTATGAAGCCAATATCAACCAGATATCAAAACTCGATAAAATATCATCAGAGAGACAATTATAGACCCACATCCTTGATAAAAACAGTTATATTTTTAATAAAATAACTGCAGAGTGCAACAACACATTAAAATATACAATTATCAAGTTGTTTTCATTTCAGGGATACAAAGAAGATTTAAAATACACAAATCAATAAACATAATACATCACATAAATAGGATGAAGGACAAAAATCACATAATCATCTCAATAGAAGCTGAAACAGTATTTGAAAAATTCAACACCATGTCTTGATAAAAATATTGAAATAACTAGAGACAGAAGAGACTTACTTCAGTGTCATAAAGGCTATATGTGACAAATCCAAAGTTGACATTATTCTGAGTGGTGAAAACATTTTCTCTAAGATCAGAGATAAGACAAGGATAGCTACTGTTACAACTCCTATTCAACATCTTACTGGAAATTTTAGCTGAAACAATTAAGCAATTGAAGAAAATTAAAGAAATAAATTTAGGAAAAGAAATGAAATTATCTTTGTTTGCGGATGGCATGATTCTGTACTTAGACGATTCCCTCAAAGAGTAAAATATTAAAATAAAAACACTAAAAGACTTCTAGAACTGATAATAATGCCACAAAATAGAATACAAAAGCAACATACAAAAACCCGTAGCTTTAGCTGGGTATGGTGTTGCACACCTGTAATTTTAGTACTTGGAAGGCTGAGATAGGAGGATCACAGGTTGAAGGACAGCCTCAGAAATTAATGAGACCCATCAACCTAGTGAGACCCTGTTTCAAAACAAAAATAAAATACAGCTGGAGTGTAGCTCAGTGGTGGAATATCCCAGGGTTTAATCCCTGCTGTGAAAAAAAAAAAAAAAAACCATAGATTTTATATACACCAATAATAAATCCAGCTGTGCATAGTGGCCCACGCTTGTAATCCCAGTACTTGGGAGGCTAAGACAGGAAAATTGCAGGTTCATAGCCAGCCTCAGCTACTTAGTGAGGTCCTTCACAACTTAGTGAGACCCTATTTCAAAATAAAGAATAAAAATAGGGATGTGAATGTAGCTCGGAGGTAAAATACCCCTGGGTTCCATCCCCAATACCACACACACACAAAAAAAATAAGAATAAACCCACTGAAAGTTATCAGGAAAACAATTCTATTCCCAATAATTTCCAAAGCTAAAACAAATACTTAGAAGTAAATCTAATCAAGAAAGTGAAAGACAACTAATAAGAAAACTACAGAATATTGAAAAAAATCGAGGAAAGCCGGGCGTGGTGGCGCACGCTTGTAATCCCAGCATTCGGGAGGCTGAGACCGGAGGATCCGGTTTCGCGGCCAGCCTCAGCTACCTAGTGAGGTACTCCGCAACTTAGTGAGACTCGGTTTCAAAATAAAGAATAAAAAATAGGGCTGGGGGTATAGCTCGGAGGTAGAATGCCCCTGAGTTCAATCCCTAGTGCCACAAAAAAAAAAAAAAAAAAAAAAAAAGAAAAAAATCGAGAAAACTCTAGAAGTTGGAAGGTCTTACAGAGTCATAGACAGAAATAACATTATTATAATAAACCTTTTACTGAAAGAAATCTACAAATTCAATGCAATTCCCATTAAAATATCAGTGGCATTCTTCACATAACTATATAAAAATCATTAAATTCATATATAAGAACAAATAACCCAAAGTATCCAAAGAAAGTCTGAGCAAAAAGAGCTATGTTGTACTAACACAATAACTATTTTCAAGACATGCTGCAGAGCTGCACTAACAAAAAAAGCATGGCATTGGAATGAAAACATGAGTGTAAACCAATGGAATAAATAGAAACAAATCCATAACATACAGTTATCTGATTTTTGACAGAGATACCAAAAACATGTATTATTAAAAAGGCAGACTCTTTAATAAGTGGTGCTGGAAAAACTGGATCCATATGTAGAAGACTGAAACTAAATTCCTATTCCTAGCATTGTACAAGAATCAACTCAAAGTGGATCAAAGACTTAATTATAAGACCAGAAACTTTTCAATTGATTAACAGCAGAAAAACATTTTACCATAGAGGCACAGGCAATGTCTTTATAGGAAAACCATAGCTTAGAAAATAATAAGAAACAATGAATGAGATGGCATCAAACTAAAAAGCTGTACAGCAAATAAAACTAATGGCATAATGAGACAGCATGCAGAATAAGTGAAAATTTTTGTCCATTACTTCTCTGACAGAGGATTAGTACCTAGAGTATACAAGAATATCAAAATAAGTAAATGCTAAAAAATAACAAATAACGCAATCAATAAATGGGAAAAATGAACTGAACAGATATTTTCCAAAAGTACAGCAAATGACCAACAATTATATAAAGAAAATATTCTACATTTTTAGCCATCAGAGAAATGCAAATCAAAATTACACTGAAATTATATCTCACTCCAATCAGAATGGCAATCACTAGGAGCAAGCACAAAAACAATAAATAATATCAAGGATTTGGAGAAAACAAATCTTATACATTGTTGATGGGAATGTAAATAGTATAACCACTAAGAAAATCAGTATATTGATTCATCAAGAAACAAAATCACAAATACCGTATGATCAGCTACCACACTCTTTAGTATATACTCAAAAGAATCATTGGCAGTATACTTTAGAGATACAAGAATACTATGTTTATTACAGTACAGTTCACAATAGCCAAGTTACATAATCATCTTTTGGTATCCATCAACAGATGAATGAATAAGAAAAATGTGATATATATATATATATAATTGATATATATACATATATATATATAATTGATTTTTGTTCAATAGAAATTGATTGAAGAAAAAAAATGTATATCATTTTTAGGAAATTGGATGGAACTGAAGAACATAATTCTAAGTAAAATAAGCCAAACTCAAAAAAAGTAACACATCTTTTACTTCATATATAAAATCTACAGAAAGGAAAAATAATGGAAAAGTGTATCACTGCAGAGGAAGCAGATCAGAGGGGCTACAGAGAGGAGTTCAAGGGGACATAATAGGAAATTAATTTAATCAAATATATATATATATATATTTATGAACATGCTACAATTAAACCCACCATTCTATATTGTATATACAATAAGGAGAAAAAATAAAAGTATGAATTAATTTTTATGTTACCCAAATGTCTCATAGCTGCTAACAATATTATACAATATTAAATCCTTAATAATTCACTTATTTATTTCATGAAATTATATTTTCTATACAAAACCCATAATTGTTCCTATATTTTCATGTGTATATTATAAAAAACTTAATATGAAAATAATCTCCTGTACTCTCAATTTCTACCCTCAATTATTTCTTAGAAACTTATTATAAAATTTGCTATTTTAATTTTTTATCTTAGTTATTTTCATAATTCCAAATCATATGCTGACAACTCAACTTTGCTTTTTTCCCTTAAGACTACAGATATACCAATACTCCCTTTCAAAAAATTAAAAATTTAACTTGCTTATATAAATACCATTCAGCTTCTTCCATTTTTGTTGTCATTTGAATATAGAATGTCCTTTGCAAAAGCTAATGTATTGAGAATGCTGAAAATGTTCAGAAATAATTAAACAATATTTCTATTCTCATCAGTTGGATAAATCCATTGAATAATTAATAGATTTATTGGGCAGTAATGCAGGGAGGCAGGGTTTGACTGGAGGAGGCAGGTCACTGGGGGAGTGGCCATGAGGATTGTATATGTCTCTCTTCTTTTCCCTTGCACTATTTGTTTCCATTGCCATGCTCTGAGATCTGCAAATGTGACCATATGTAGCATGTACTAAAACCTCTGAAACCTCCAGAACTATAAGGAAATCAGCCTTCTTTTAAGTTTGGTACTCAGGTGTTTTGAGTTACAACAGTGAGACTGCCAACTGAAACAATTTTAATAATTATTTTTTAATTAAGTGTGTTCTTTTTATTTCATGTTCTACATCTTAGTGCATGTTTATCATGATTCTTCATCATAGATCTTGAGTATAGTATGAGAGCTCATATTTTTTCCATCACTTACCTCTCTTTCATATCTCAATTTCTGTTAATGATGCCTTCATGTTTTCATTTGCAAAGCCCAAGTACTACACTTTATAATTGAAATGAAATCTCAGTGAATGATTATATAAGGTTAAATCCCAAAAAGTTTCTCTTACTATATGCAGTGCATGCTACGAGATACTGCCTTGGTGTTGCTTTTCAGAAGGTGGTAGTACACCTGGAAGATTGCCCTCAACTATCCTTTTTTTAAATTATTAGTTTCTCCAGAGAGTTACACTGAATTATTCTTTCAGGCATGTCTAATTCCAGTGACTGAAAGAAATGTTGTGTTAAAGGATTTTATCACTTCATCTCAATTTGAGGCAATTCCATGGTTCTGATTTCAAATCTCTCCATCTGTCTCCCATGAAAGTAAACCTATTGGGACAAGTAGTACCAGAAATGATAGTCAAAATCAGGTATAAATTGTGATTTGGGGACTTGACACTGCACTCCTCTGGAATGAGGAATACATAACTAGTGATAGGTAGAGCAGAGTTCCTATCCCAAAAATGGCAAGCTTTAATATTTTATTGAGAAACTGAGATGGCAGCCTTGGAGAAAAGAAGTATACCCTTTCATGCAACATGTCAGAATTGTGAGAACTATGGGGCAGGAGGAAATGTCATTAAGAGAATCATAGAATTGGATGATTACTGCTAAGATCAGTTGGTGTTCAAGAAATGACAAAAAATATTAGAATCACAAATTATTAATTAAGTGTGAACTATAGCCAGTGAAGTATTTCATGGTAGTAATCTCAGTATTTGGGACACTTAGGTAGTAGGATCACAGGTTTGGGGAGAGCCTATGCAACTTAGTGAGATCCCAAGCAACTTAGAAAGACCCTGTTTCTTTTCTCTTCTTTTTTTTTTTTTTTTTTTAAG
>PVLC010050117.1:0-10225 GCA_004027655.1 Graphiurus murinus | reverse complement strand
GAGGGCTAGCATTGGCTCATTATAACTTGTAGTATAAAGAATTTCTTTCTTTTTTTTTTTTTTTTTTCGGTTCTGGGGGTTGAACTCAGGGGCATTCTACCTCCAAGCTATACCCCCAGCCCTATTTTTTATTCTTTATTTTGAAACCGGGTCTCACTATGTTGCGGAGTGCCTCACTAGGTAGTTGAGGCTGGCCGCGAACCCAGATCCTCCAGTCTCAGCCTCCCGAATGCTGGGATTACAAGCGTGCACCACCACGCCCGGCTTTCTTTTTTTTTTTTTTTTAAAGACTCCATTTAGATTTCTGCTTAAATGTTCTCTCCTTATAAAGGCTTTCTCTGATAATCCCCTGGTGGGGGGGCTCAACTTCTTTCTTACATATTACTTGAATTTATCACTACCTGAATTTCTATTGCATGCTATACTTGTTTATACATAGATTCTGTTTCTGATTTGGATTCTAGAATATAAGCTCCTCGCAGGACTTTGATTCTGTCCATTAAAGCCATTTACCTTGGACAGTGCCTGGGCATGAATATTTACAGATATTTGTTGAAGAGCAAAATATAAATAAGTAAGAGAAAATCAGAAACTTAAAGATGAAAAATAATCAACCCCAAACCCAATGTTCACAAAAATGAGCCAATAAATATCATTTGAACCAAATAAGATGGCAATCAAATACAGTTAAGAAATTCAGTGTGACTGCCTTGTGTTGCTCTGTGATTATGAAAGCAATTGAGGCTGGTCAAGGAAAATGACCTGGATCCAGACCTTCAGGGCCTCACAATGCTAAACACAAATGATGGTCTACAAATAGTTTTTAATTGTTTAGGGACTTATTAATTATATTTCACAAATTTGTTATTTGCTCATTAGTTACTCACCCATTCCATTTTTTTATTCATAATCGTAGGAAATGCTTTATACTGACTTTATAATTGGTAAACACATTCACAAGTGTTGTTTCCTTTTATCCTAAATTCAGTGTTGGAAGATTAGATATCTTTATCCCCACTGTTCAGAAAAAGAGCTCAAGATGCTCAGAAGTTAAGTCATTTGCTCAAGGAAGACTTTACAGACATAACCCCAAACTTTATCCTTACTACAAATCTGTGCCTGCCCCTTCAGGGTTGCTGCCAAACCACTCATAGGTTACAGGGCACCATGAGAACACAAGGGAAATCTTTCCTGGCCAGAATCAACTTACAAATTCCTTCCCTGGGATTTCAAATGTTGTCTGGGAATGAGGTGCCCCCCGGATAAACAGCATAACTCACCAGCCTCCCCGAGATGGTACAACACGTTTCAGACCTTTATATCATGTCTATAGGATTATCTTCCCCTTCACTAGGTAAAAATAGTCCTTGCACTCATCATAGCCAGGGCCCGAGCACATGATGCCTCCTTATCTGGGACACACAGGCCTCTCATGCCGGGAGCCCCACTCAGCCACATGCCTGGGAACCTCTGACTGCTGGTCAGCCTCAAGGAAGCCACAGCATCCTGGGTTGTTCTAAGTCTGCCTCTTCCCAACAGTTTCCCAGGTCTACCTCTTTCTGCCAGTGTTTCCTTTTTAAAAGAAGAGAGCATTACCAATTGTCTCAGTTGATCACTACCTTGTACACAAGATTCATGAATTCGACAAATATTTGTTGAGTGCCTTCACTGAGCCAGGCTTTGTTCATGGCATGCAAGATAAATCAGGGAACAGAGGAGGTAATAATTCCTGTCCTAGCCAGTCTTACATTCTAGTAGAGGGAAACAGTCAGTAACAGACATAATAAATAAGTGGAGAATGCATTATGATAGAAGGGAGGAAATGCTAAACTATGAGAGAAAAATGTTGTAGAAAAAAAGAATGCTGAGGAGCCGGGCGTGGTGGCGCATGCTTGTAATCCCAGCATTTGGGAGGCTGAGACCGGAGGATCTGGGTTCGCGACCAGCCTCAGCTACCTAGTAAGGCCCTCCACAACTTACTGAGACCTGGTTTCAAAATAAAGAATAAAAACTAGGGCTGGGGATATAGCTCGGAGGTAGAATGCCTGTGAGTTCAATTCCCAGTACCGAAAAAAAAAAAAGTAATCCTGAGGGAAACCATTTGCAATTCTATATAAGGTAAATAAAGCAAATGTCCTGCATTGAGCAGCTGATGTTCACACACAGACTTGCAGATCTACAGCAAGAGAGTTTCCAGCATGGGAGACAGTCAGTACAAATGTCCTGCAGTATCAGGATGCTTGGCGTGTTCAAAGCATTGAACAAGCTGATGTGGCTGAAACGGAGAGAGAGAGAGGGATGCAGAGGAGAAAGATGAGATCAGAAAGGTGGGACCAGCACAGGTGGAGGCATCGGGTCCTACAGGTCCTGGTAAGGGTTTGGCTTTGAATGAAATGTGGAGCCATTGGAGAGGATTAAGGAAAGGAGGGATATGATCTGACCTATTTTTTTTTAACTATAGTTAATAGTATATTTTATTCTTTTTTTAAATGTGCTTTTATTGGTGCGTTACCATCTTATATCATAATGTACATCATATTGACATTGACATACGTGAACACCACACTTGGATCTGACCTATTTTAAAAGGAGTGAGTGGGTCTTCTGTTAAGAATGGAGTGAGGATATGGGAGGAGACAGCCATGGGTAGCAAGGGATGAAGCAGGGGAAACACAGGAAGCTCTTGTAGTATCCCACGGACAAGAAGATCTTGTAACCCACTGACAGGTGCCTGGAGTCCAAAGGAGAGTGGTGCAGGGGCAACCTGAAAATGAATTCTTAATGGCTTAGAACATCAGATGTAAAAAAAGAAGCTGAGCCGTGGATGGCTCTGAGTTCAGGGGCTTAAACAACTTAAGTGCCTCAACTCGTGAGTGCACAGGGTGATATTCGGGACTTCATTGTGTAGATTTTGAGATGCGGGATCCATAGTTACGCATATCTGTTGAGGAGACCGTGAGATGCAAGGATAGAGGACGGGAGAAAATCCTGGGGTAGAGATAAAACCCAGAGTCTTCAGCACAGAGATGGCATTTAAAGCTGCGATTTGCTCCATGATGAATGTATGTGTTCCCATCAAACCCGCGTGCTGAAGGTCTAATCCCCAGCGTGATGGTGTTTGGAGATGGGACTTTGGGAGGTGAATGTTTTTGGGGTGAGCACAAGGGCAGGGTCCCATGAGGTGTTAATCAGTATGTCTGTCTGTCTCTTTCTCTCCACCAAGGACACGTCATGTGAGAACATAGTTAGAAAGAGGGCCCTCACCAAGAACCGGACCATGTGGGTACCCTGATCTTGGGCTTCCAGCATCAGATCCCTGAGAAATACATACCGTTCATGCTGGTTTGTTGCAGCCACTGACACAGACTAAGATGGATAAGGATATGAAAGGAAGAGGGAGGAGAGCATGGAAGGAAGCCAAGGCCTGTCTCCTGGACTCAACAGAGGTCACACTTGGAGAAACAGGGGCAGCAGCTGAAAAAGAACAATGGGGGGGAGAAGGAGAGCTGTGAAGGTGGAATGTTCTAGAAGCCAGGTGAAGAAAATGAGAAACAAAGAGGCTCAGGGAAGGGGTACTTAACTGAGCCAGCTGCGGGGTCAGCTAAGATGAGGACCAAGCACTGACCACCAGATTTGGCAAACTGAAGGTCATCAGCCCTAGGCCCTGGGCCACTTTACCCAAACACCTATATCCTAAGAGCCACATCTCACCTCTACACCATTGCACAGAGCCAAAGCACCATCTCCACTGTTGCCTAGAGCAGAGGCCATTTCTGCCCAACAAAGAGTTCAGCTCTTTCTTACATTCCCCAGCTTCCCTGGTGATCAGCCTGGAGCCAAATTAGCAGTTCAGATCAGAGTAGGTAAAAAGAAAACTTGTATCACTTTTTGGCTGAAGCTGTCCCGGACTCATGTGCCTCTCCCATCACTTTCTTCCCAGGTTATAAAATGTGTTGTGGGATGCAACAGTCGCCACAGCACAGCCGGAAGACAGAGTGAAGACGCCCACCCTCAACTGGTGTCACTTGAGTGGCAAGTAACGCTTATTGCGTTGGCCATTAAAATTTCAGGACTTGACTTCTGGGGATAGCTTACGATAGTTACCTGACCTGGCCTGTTCTATAACTTAAACATAGCATGGAGCATGTCTTCAAAATCTCCTCTCCTACCACATACATAGATGTCATAAATATTCTAAGGAAATGGTTCTTTGTGAAAAAAAATGGATCTGCCTGCTCCTGTGAACAAAATCTCCCAAGAGAATACTCAAGTATCTTTTAGAAATCAAAGCTTCACACTCCTGGGCTGCAATTGCATTAACAAATGTCACAAACATACCTGTGTTCTTGATCTCGTAGCCCAACAAAAGCGCATGGCGATGAGACCTTAGCTGCTTTTGCTGTGATGGACAAGAGTGACCAAAATACAAAAACAAACAGCATTTTCTGTAGGCAGATACTCTATGCAGAAACAATGATATTGTTTAATTTTTTTATGTTAATGCCTGCTTTTCTTTGCCCTGGAGAGCATTCCATTGTACTTCTTGTGATGCACCTCCCTGGTATCTTTGCCCTAAGAAGGCGCCGAGCCTTCCTCAGATCTGCTATTCTAACCCGGGATTGCAAAAGGTTTCTGTGCAAACACTAAATAAAGCTAGAGAGGGAGGAGGCGGTCTTTGAAGCCCCTTACCAGAAATGACATTTATTGAGACCACAGATCCCCAAAGCATCAGCAGCAGCAAACATTTATTTAGCACCCATCTTGTCAGGCGCTTTGCTTAAAGTTTATTATTTTTTTTCCCTAGCCCCCACAGCAACTCTACAAATTAGGCATGCTATCACTGCGGTAAAAGGACACTGAGTCTCAGGGGCTTGAAAACGGAGACCTGTCACACTCCAAAGCCATGCTTTTTCCATGACATCATGGGTCTTCCATTCAGATGCCTTTGCCACCAGCCAGATGCCTTCGAGACATTTGGCCACTGGCCAGTCTAAGAGGGGAGCAGAGCAAGGACACCGGCTAACTTTCTGAGGACCTACTAAGCTCAAAGCCCCTTGCTAAGCCCTTCTCGGCTCGGCCCCTTGCCTGACCTTGCGCCTGGCGATCAGGTGACTCAGGGGCCCCCTTCCAGGTCACACGCGCCACCTTTATTAATGTGATAGCTGCCAGGATCCATTCTTTTTAATGAAATATTTGGGGCCACTCAATCAGTTGTTTGGGTTCAATGAGAAATTGATGCCTCTTTATTCAGAGCTCTGTCAGGAGCCTGGAAAACATCATGCTATGTTGAAAAATGAGGGTTTTTTTTTTTTTTAAGATTAAAAAAAAAAAAGAGCCCCAATGATTTGAGAACTTCTCTGTTGCCAGTCGCCTCACTTCTTCCCTGGGAGCCAATTGGAAGCCACCGTCATAATAAAAGCGCCCCCTCCCCCTTTCCTGGCTGCTTTCAGGAGTGATTAGCAGAGAGGGATTTACAGGCCTTGGTTTTGTGGGGTTTTTTTTTGGGGGGGGTGTCTTTTTTTCTTGCACTTGGAGAATAAGTTAATTATGATTGGTTAAAATTTGTGTGTTTTTGCTTTTATCCCTGAACCACAATTAGAGCTCCTGACAGCCTCCTGGCCCTCAGAAATTCCAGCTGGTATAATAATTGATAACCGTGGTTATGAATAGATTGGAAACAAGACTGTGAAAGAATGCTCAGCCACTTCTGAGGGTCATTTATAGCGTGCTGAAGGGAAAGGAGAATTTCAGGCCTGGAAAGCTTAGAAACAGAACGAGTTTTTATCAGTTTCCTTGACACTGGCAGATCAAAGCCTGGGTTGCGCTCTCTAAGGGTTACAGATAATGGGGTGGCCGCTAATTCATTCTGCTGCTGGAGCGGAGGCCTATTCAGAAGGGTAAACCAGGGAGTTTTCATAGCAATGCTTTGTAGTCTTTATCATAGTACCAATGCAAGAATCACCTTTTTATTTTAATGAGACATTTGAAAAGTATTTGATTCCCTCTGGCTAGGGGCTCTTTCCCCCGGCTGAGACGGTAAGAAAGGGTCGCCCGATGGAGCCTCATTTTCTGAAAGCAATAGTATCTGCGTTCCACCCCACCTACCCCCCTTGTCCGTTAAATAATTTCAGTGCAAGCAAAAGCTGGGCAATGGGAAAGGAACAGAATGCGCTTGCCATTAATGCTGAACTGCTTTCACTTGTTTTTTTTATTTACTTATTTATTTATTTTTATTGGAGAAGGGGGTTAGCAGGAAGGACACAAGTTCGAATCCCTTCTTGACCATTCTGTGTGTGTGCAACTTTGGAAACTGCTTTATGAACTTCCTTCCCTAAGGACCTCTCCCTCCACTGTGAAATGGAAGCAATAGCGACTACCTTGTCATGTTGCTAACCACGTACAGAGCCATACTGTAGCATCTAAGGTGTTACAGCGTCTATGGTGGAGGAATTTGGAAGCATTATGTGGTTGAATAAATAAATGAATGATCTCTCTGGAGCCTCATGAAACTCCCTCAACGGAGTTAGTTTGCTATTTTTGATGCTATAAGTATTTACTAAGCATTCATATGGGTGGAACTGCACCTCCCCCAAATCTCCATGTTGAAATTCTAGCCTCAAGAACTTCAGGATGTCACTATATTTGAAAATAGCACCTTTAAGAAGGTCAGTAAGCTAAAGTGAGTTCATATGTATAGGACGTAATCAAATAAGAATGGTGTCCTTACAAGAAGAGGAGATGACATGGACAGTGAAGACAGAGGGCTGAGACGGCCATCTACAAGGAAGGAGAGAAAACTTACAAGAAACTACAACCTCCAGAAATGTGAGAAAATGATATTGTGTTGCTAAAAGCACCCAGCCTGTGGCATTTTGTCATGGCGCCCTCAGCTGACTCAGATAAGCATCCACTAAATTCTTGTCTTCAGTTTACAAATTCTAATAATTTGAATTATTAGAGTGTTTTTTTTTTTTCCAGGCTCCAAGGACTTTTCTACTTTGGTAGAAGGGACACAAGACTTGCAGGGGGAAAGCATGGGCTGCGGTCCCTACTTTGCCACCGTGGGTCTTTGTTATTAGTGCCGTGTCCTCTTGGAGTTTCAGTTCTCCAGTCTAGAAAACTATGAGGATTAATGAAAAGTGTCTTTTAGATGCTGCACAAACATCTGTCTTTGTTCCTTAGATTTCCCTGGGAACAGGGAGCTAGCAGCTGATTCAGGCCTCCTGTCCCCCAGCCTGCAGTTTCTCTCCTTAGGACCTCTCATAGAAACTTAAGATGTAGCAGACACTCGTCACTGCCCTGGGGCAGCCTCAAGCCACCAGAACAACCATGTGCACAGGATTCAGGGAAAGGGAAAAGTTGAGGACGATTGCAAAGCTTGAGGGGCTCCTTGGACTCTGGTTATTGATTGCTGCTTCTGGAAAATCCAGGGACAGGTCCCACCCTTCTCTCCCTGACTCCCCTCTGGGTGACTGTCTATCTCCATAGAGGAACTCAATCTGGCCCTGGTGGCAGCACCCTCTGTGTGGCTGTGATGGAATCAGGCATGACTTGATGTGTCTTCTCCACTCCCGTCCTGGACAGTTCTGGAACTGGTCCATTGAGATGCAGTTCCCAGCTGAGGGTCAGTGTCCCGGGGCTAGACTACTAAAGGTTTGCTCAGGAGGGAATCCCAGGACTCCTCTTCAAGGTCTCTCATCCCTCTTCTCTATTTGTCTCCATCTTTGACCTAACTGCATGCTCCCCGCTGCAGGGACCCTGCTGTCTCAACTCAGATCCTAGAGGGAAAGACAGGTCCTCTGGATTTGGATGAGCTATGGCATTTTACCCATCCATAGATGAGAAGGAAACTAAAGGAGGAGGAGCCCCGTGTCTTTTACCTTTCCTGCATCATCCACAAGGCAGCATGCAGTGCACAGAATCTGCTCAGTAAATATTTGTGAGCTGAGTTTAATTTCTCCTAGGTTTGAGTACACAGTTTCCTGGCAGTTTTAGTTTGATTGGCAGAAATGATTCAACAAATCAAAACACACAAAGTAGTTTATGAGTGTAGACATATCCATAATGGTTTAGAAGAAAATCTGACCTCCTATATAAAAAGCCTCACACAGTCCCTAGAATCTTTAATTTAGCCTCGTGGACTAGAAACTGATTCTCCCAGACCATCCCCTACTGGTACTATCTCCAGCTCTGGTCCATCCTTTATACTGTTTCTTGGGCGATTGTGCAAAAGCCTAAGTCTGATCTTATTATTCTCCTTGCTTAACACCTTTATTTCCTTAGGAGAAAAGCCACGTTCCCTTTGAAGCATTGCAAATTTCCTCAGTATTGAGCCAATTCACATTTCTATCTCCATCTGCTAACTTTCTTAGCTTCCACCACCTCCTGTGCACATTTCTCTGAACTCGCGTTGCCCTTGACCTGCATGCGCTGTTCTCGTGCTTCCCGCAGCCTGGAATGCAGTTACCTACATTCCCTGCCTATCAAAATTATACTCACATCGAAGGCTCAGCTCAAATTCCGCTCCTGTCTACAGTCCTTTCTGATTCAGGTCATAGTTTGTACCTCCTCCATTTGTCTGAATGACTCAGTGCACCCTTATGTCTGCCGTGATTTAGCAGAATTGAGGGAGGTGTGTGAGTGGGGAGGAGGTTAAGATGACAATGCGAAGCAGACAGAAATGCTTTCTAGATGGATTCACTGATTCCATGTAGGAATATTTAAGAAAAACACCATGACTGAATGATTCTCTGCATCAGTTTTGACCCTGATATGTTGAGATTCTCAGAGGAATCTTAGTGGTAGTCTCAAGTTAACTAAAGGTTCAGAAGGTTATAAGTAAGTCTGGATGTTAGCACGTTCATTGGTAATTGAGGAGACCCAAGTGCAGGTGCGAAAGTACTTGAACATTCTGAGAAACTCCCATCTTCTGCCTGGAAACTTGCTACCTAAGAATTAAAACTCTTCCTATACATGCTTCCTGGCTAGCATAAGTAGAATGATTTGGGGTGGAAACCACACTGAACTCAAGGTAAGGTATGCTATTTCTCAGGAAGTCAGTCTTCAGAGTGAACTTATGTTTGAGACCCTAGATGCCTATCACTTGGGCAATGTTCAAAGGATTCTAACATTTGCGTCTCCTAATCCTAAATTATGCCCATCATCCTTCCATTGGTACCTTGTATAGAAAATGTATTAATGCCACATCAAACTATAATCAAGTTAACAGGTTGACTTCCCTGGAAACCTTCTGCTACTGCTATGCACTGAATATTTATTTAATCACTCTAGGAATTGTAGTTGGCCTTTGGCATTAGAGTTGTTTGCTAATCGATGGTGTCTCCCAACCTTGACTGAGAGCAGTGTGAAGAAAAGGCTTGTGTTCTATTATCTCAATTCCATTCAATGGTCGGCTCAGTGCCTGGCACAAAACACGTGGTCAGTTGGCTTCTGGGTGAATAGATGGCATAATGGATGGGTGTTCAGTGGAGGGATTTTTGAATAGATGAGTAGATAGATGAATAGATGGATGAAGGAATAAATGTTATTGGAATCCTGATTCTATCTTTGCTTTAGAAGGAAACGAAGGAAGAAAACAAACAAACAAAAAGCTTTGACATGCAGCCATGATGGATGTTGTAGAATTTCCCACAGTGATAAGACAGATGGTTTAGAAAAATCTAGTTAAGCCTTTTTTTTTTTTTTTTTGCCACAGACCACCTAAAATTACCATGAAATTACAAAGTATTGGCTGTCCAGCTTGACCAGGAAATCATGCTTTTTATTTACCCAACAAATGTGTTTAACAGGAAGCTGTTACTGGAGCAATACTGGAATGCCCATGTTCAAGGCATCCACACACAGAAAACATGCAGCACTAGCATTGTACAAGGCTCAATTCAACTTTCTCTGGAAATTCAGAAAACCCTTCAGTCTCCTTTGATAAAAAATTAGAATCTGACATATATGCGCTGGTTGAGACTTCCTCATTAAGCCCCTAAAGCTTCAGGAAATAAAATTAAGAATCAATAAATGGCATGCCATTATATTAAAAAGCTTCTGTGTAGCAAAGGATACAATAAAGAGTCTGAAGAGAGGACCTACAGAATGAGAGAAGATCTTTCTCCGCTACTTATCCAATGGAGGACTAAGAGAACTAATATCTAGAATATATTTTAAAAATCATGAAATTTAATGGAGAAAGAGAGGGGAGAAAGACAAAGAG
>PVLC010050116.1:0-10216 GCA_004027655.1 Graphiurus murinus | reverse complement strand
TTTTTTTCATTTTTTAAAAATTGGTGCATTGTAATCATACATCTTTGTTAGGTACAAACTGGTAAAGGCATACATGCACACATTTCTCATTTAACCCTTCCACAATTCCCTTCCCACTCCCTCCTTCTCAGGTTCAGTTTAGTGACTGACTTTGATATGTTTGTGAAAGTACATCATGTGCATTAAAGTGATCCCCCCCCATCACCTTTAGTTAAGTCAACTTCTTTGCTCATCTAAGGTTTCTCCTTCTTCATTTGGATTCTCTCTTATGCCCCATTTTCTTCATAGCTTCCACATATTAGGGAGAGCTTATGACCCTTTTAAATTAGTGTCTTTCATGCAACAATATCCACTTAAGATTCCTTCATGTCTTTTTATGGCTCAATAGCTCTTCTCTTCATAGTGCTGAGTAATATTCCATTGTTTTAACTTACTTATCCATGCACCTATTGGAGAACATTTTGACAATCATTAATAGATGTTATAAACATTTATGTACCTGTCCCCTCCCACCACCACCTTGGACCTTAATTTTTAACTAATTTGTGTATGTACCTGCCTTGTCTGGTAAGAATGTGTTTAGCTTTACTAAAAACTGCCAAATCTTTATTCTAATCATATAGTTTACTTTTACTATAAAAGTAAGAAGAAAGTATGTTCAGAGAATAAGATGTATTTCTATGGAATATGCAGTCTTCCAGTAGAGACTCTCCTTGGAGTTCCAGGTTCATGTATACACTATTTCCACTTAGGTGTCTTCTTCCCATCTTACAGCCACATGACCAAAATAAGACTCTTGAGAGAACAACACCTCTCACTATCTCAGTAAATTGACTATCCACCCAGACTTTAACTTTTCCTTCACCATTCATATTTTGTCCATCATCAAATAGTTATTCCTTTAAAATATGGCCTATCAGCTGGGCATGGTGGCACATGCTTGTAATCCCAGTATTTGGGAGGCTGAGACAGGAGGATCGCAGCTTTGTGGCCAGCCTCATCCACTTAGTGAGGCCCTTTGCAACTTAGTGAGAACCTGTTTCAAAATATACAATAAAAAATAAGCTCGGAATGTAGCTCCAGGGTAAAATCCCCCTGGGTTCAACCTTCAGTACTGCTAAAGAAATAAATAAATAAGTAAAACTTAAAAAATATGTTATATCCACCTACTTTCCTTTAACATTCCCCATATTCAATTCTATTATTTATTATACTGGTATTTTCTGTCTCTCTCATTGGCATGTAGATGCTGTAAGCAAAGGTCTCATCCTTCTTGTTCATTGTTTTATTTCCAATGTCTAATATGTAGTGCTTTGAATATGGTAGGCATTAAAATAAGCACTTATTTAGTTAATAAAGTAAATTATAAACGTAGTAGACACTGTTAAGTGCTGGCACAGCATTCAGTGGAATCCCCTCAATCCTTATGCCTTTCAGATAGAACCCTCTTGTCTCCTTCTCAGGGCTCCATGTTTCACATAATCACCAAAACTCCACTCCCGCTGCAAGCATTTCTATTTGGAACAGGCATATGGCATATTTTTCTGAACAGTAAGATGTGAGGGGACATGTGAAGATTGGCATCTAAGAATTATTTCCTAACTCTCAATAAGAGTCATGGTAGAATAGATGTCCTTCTTACTCCATGCATGTTGTCTGATTTGCTTGTGATCTTGGGAACATGGAATCTGTTCTGTGGCCATGAAGGAAAGTAGCAAAGAGAGCCCTTGGAGAATGGCTGAGGGAACAATAGAGTGAATGTGGCTCCTGAAATAGTTGATTAAGAAAACTTTGAGCCTGTGATACTGGGATAGCTTGCTATGCGGAGCATTCTTTCTCCCTCATTGTTTACCAGTTGAGTCAGAATCCTGATCACTTGCTGCTCAAACCATCACAATAGATATATTGACATTAGACAGAAGAGATAGAAGCAAAATATAATCTAAAATATGCTTATTTATTATGTTAAATTCATACCTACTTATAAATCCAATATATTTAAATAAATATTACTGAGTCCAATTCCGAGGTATTAATTTAAAGTTTTTTTTTTAATTTGGGGATTTTTATAACTTGAATGCTAAATGAATTTTGAAGAATAAGCTAAATACTAAAATTATTGCTTTTCTTTTTTTATTATTGGTTTTCTTTATCATTTTTCTTTTGCTTACTACTAGTCTTTTAAAGTTAGAAAAATATTATTCATTTTATTTAAAGATTCTTAATTTCCTGAGGAGAGATTCTGAGGTTAAATATACATATTTTAAAGGATATTTTTAGGACTTTCAAGGACAATTAAAATCTTTGGAAGTTGGAGGGTTTTTCTGTCTTATGAGCATTTTGAAGCAGTGACAGTGACTCATGGTTAGTGTGTGTTCTGGGCTGATTGAAGCCTCTGAATTTATTGCCACTGCAAAACTATCATAGCCCATAGTCAACCTGTCATATACTTGGAGTCTTTGACATTCCAAGAATGAATGTCTTTTTAATGTTATCATTATCACTGAATAGCTCCCACAAAAAATGACTTATGGCCTAAAATTTTTATTCTAGAGACTCCTCTATGCTAATTTGTATTATCTCAAATAAAATAACCATCTTTGAAATGGTCATTTGAAAGTAATCAAAATACATATGTTTCCAAGAATAAGAGAAGAAAAATAAATGGCGGTCATTATAAGCTTTGGAATAGGATTGATCATAATTAACCCAGCTTGTCATTTTATCTTACAATTTTGAAAAAACTCACAGGTTTTTATTGGATGATTTGTATGTGTTGTTAGATTTAGCAGACATTATGACAAACAATTTCTCTGATATAACAAAGAATTCCAAGGGGGGGGGGGACAGTCATTGATTCACAGAAACACACCCATAGGATTAGATGAAACATCTATTTTCTTTCTAGAAAAGTGGAAAACAATGATTTATTACTGGACCACTAACACTACGAAAATTAGAGATAGAATAAATGGGCAAGTATAAAGACATAAATTGGCCACTGAGAAATGTACTTTAGGGAAGTACTATATACAGTTGGAATGGGAGATTGGGGTATGCTTTAAAAGTAACTCTTTAGTTTATATCATTTGCAGGAAAATGGATGAGATGGGCGATCATCATGCTAACTGAGACTAGCCAGACTGAAATGGTCATTTATTTTCTCTCATTTGTGTAAGCTAATGCGAAAAATGAAAGAAAAGGGGACTTGTAAAAATTAAGAGAGACATCAGTAAAGTAGTGGAAGGGATTAGGTGCAGGGAGAGCGAGAGGGGAAGTTCAGGAAGGAAATAAGCCAAATCGCATTATGTGCATATGAGGGAGTTTAAGACAGGACAATCAGAATAGACCTCTTTTGATTGTCCTATGATGTTGTTTTGAAAGTGGTATTATATTTTGAATAATACAACAGTAAAAGGTTGATATTGTGTATGGCAACGTTTACACACTCGTGCACATACATGCACACACGTGCATATCATTTTATGAGGCTGTCATTGTTATCCCGTTTTTGTGTGGCAGATCAGACTCAGAGAGGTTAAGTGACCTGTCTCCTCAGTTAACTACTTTGTTTTTAGCCTTAACCTTATTCTTAAATTATGTTAGTTAACTCACTTCTAAGTTGTCCAGCTCTTATAATTTGTTTCTTTTACCTTATTGGATGGCCATGACAAGAAATCACATTTTATGACTTTTAGACTTAGTTCAATTTTATGTAATTACTGTGAACAATGAATTGCGATTCCTAATTGGAAGTCAAGGTATCATTAGTAGTATCACTCTGATTATATTTTTATATAATCATTAAAAGTTTTATCATTTAATATAATGATTATATTCATAAACTCTTGCATAGATAACACATTTTATTTCTATTATTAAATGTCAGCAGAGGTATAGAAATATAGATGAGTTTCTTTTGATTAAAAAGAAGTGCTACAAACAGATTCAAGTGTCAGGTGTAATAACAATTCCATATTCACGAGTTATTGGCTTATAGACATTAATATGGTTGTCAAAATTATTAAAATGAATAGATTTGAAAAATGGTATTCGGTATAGGTTACCCATGTAGAAATCAACATTTAATTACAGTAAAAAGCATTTTTGTTTTGTTACACATAATGATTGCATCTATGTAGATTCTGCCTTGTAGTTTTATTAAAATTATTCTGTTATTATTGCTACATTTAGCATTTTTTATGTGAAATAGAGTTACAACTATCTTGAATAGTATAATTCTGTAATATCATGCATATACCATGTAGGATCAACATACATATGTAAATATATATAACCTAATTACAAACCAAATATATATATATGTCTGTATATATATATTTTTAAGCGATGATGCAAGAAATATGTGAACTTCCTTTTTCATAAACAATTTAACACGTCTTTTTTAACTCAACTTTTTATAACATATACTTACTTGGTAATCATGTTTTTTATGTGATGTAGCACACGTAATTAATAATCAGAGTCTGTATATTATATCAATATGAAGTATTGGTCAGTTGGGTGTGGTGGTACATGCGTTTAATTCTAGTATATGGGACGCTGAAACAGAAGGATTGCAGGTTTCAGGCCAGCATGCCATAACTTTGTAAGGCCCTTTTTCAAAATTTAAAATGTTTTTAAAAAGGATGTGGGTGCAACTCAGAGGTAGAATGTCCCTGGATTCAGTCCCTAGTACCACACACACACACACACACACACACACACACACACACACGCACAAAAGGAGTATTGGTTAAAAATTTTGGAGAGAGACTTGCACTGAGCATGAAACAAAATGTCCATCAAGATGGTATAGAAATAGAGAGAGCTAGGAATCTGACACTACAGAGTTTTGAAATGTAAAAAAGAAAATTGTTTGCCTTAAGAGTAGAGGAAAGCAATTGAGCAGAAGATTGACATAATCAGACTTGAATTTTTCAAGATTCTCCTGTCTGTGATGTTAAAAATAAACAAAGTGTAAGAGCAGAAGAGGAAGGAATACTCAGTCCAGAGGATAGTACACTAGAGATCTGTTGACCAAATCTTGCCTACCATCTTTTTTTTTTTTTCTAATAGCCATGAGTTAAGAATTGTTTTTGTATTTTTGCATTCTTAAATGCTTGAAAGAAAATAAAAAGAAGTATAAACCCTCATGACATGAAAATAATATAAAATTTAAATTTATATAATGTCCATAAAGTTTTATTGAAACACAGCCATGCTCACTCATTTATATACTCATTCATTTATGACTGCTCTCATGACTGTAACCTCAGAATTTGTAGTTGCATTGGATACGGTAAAATCACAGAAGCCTTAAATATTCCCTAGGGAGGAATGACCCAGAGTGGAGGAGCTGTGTCTCTGACCTTTCTGTGGTTCCCAATAAGAGTCTATCTGACTGCCTAGACCCTGCCGAAAAATTGGGACAATGTGCAAGCCCTGCCAGAAGAAATCCAGAAGGCTTTGGAAATGCTGGAGCCACATGTTCTGGTGTACATCGTGCAGCTCAGCCATGTCGCCTGTGCTGGCAGAGACCTGCACCACACATGCCCTCCGACTGCCTCTCCAGAAGGGGCCAGTGCTGAGCAGAGTGTCAGGCATGCACCACCAGACCTTATCATGGCTGTATCGGTGCAAACTCTGGGGGGCAAAGGCTGGCTGGGTTAGGATGACCAGCATGGCAGTCCCAAGTCTCCTCCCCAGAGAAAGGAATGGACCCAACTGGCTTCTGAGAGGTCCAGCCCCACCTCCATTCTAGGTAGCTTAAAGACACCATGGCCCCAGGAGGATTAAAGAAGACCAAGAGTCTGTTAGCATGGATTGGAGAGAAGCAGGGCTAAGGCTTGGTAGGAAGTCACTTCCACAGCCGCCAGGGATGAGCAGGCCCAGCAGGTGCTAGATGCAATGGAGCTGCAGCAGCAACAGCTTCTGTACACACCACCCTCTGTGAGGAGGAGATAAAACTCTAGCCCAATATAGTACTTTTGGTGCTCTAGCTGCAGCTTTGCCCAAATCAAAACTGAATGCATCTTGGAGATGGATGTTTTGCAGGGATTAACTGTGCAGACAACTATTGAAGAATTCTTGCTATGGGTAGATGTGGTAAAAACCGTTATTAGAGGACATATTCATCATGCTCCCTTGCAATTTCCCCAAGTCAATGTGTGGCAATACAAGTTACCTTATGACCCAGGGGGTCATAAGGAAATTGGATAAGCAATACTAAAGCTTAAAGAACCAAATGTAATCCACTGGGTTCATAGCCCATTCAACTCTCCCGTGTGGTCAGTGCAAAAATCTGGCAGTTCCTACCACATAACAATGAACTACCAGAAGTTAAATAAAGTACCACCATCCTTGCATACAGTGACACCCAACATTTCAGAATTGATGGGTCATGTGTGCCATGAACTGGGACTGTTCCATTATGTTATAAACTTAATGAGTGCCTTTTTGTTCATTTACATTACTCTGGAAAGCCAAAAAAAAAAAAACAGTTTGCTTTTGCTTAGGAAAGGTAGCAATGGACCTTTTTGGTATTGCCCCAGGAATATCTGCATAGTTTCATCTTGTGTCACGGCCTGGTGGCACAGGATTTGGCCTCCTGACAGAGGCCTGAAGCTGTAATGTTGTACCATTATATTAATAATATTATGGTAGCCTCTGATTCTCTTACAGAGTTAAAAGTAGCTGCTTGCAGCCTCCAAGCCAACCTCCAGGAATGGGGATAGATTGTCACTGAGAAAAAGGTCCAGAGACCTAGGTGTTCTGTCAAATTCTTGGGAGTTGTCTGGTCAGGTAAGACAAGGGCGATACCTAAAGCAGTGATAGACAAGATACAAGGATACACTGAACCAAAAATGGTCAGTTACAAATATATCTGGGTCTTTTGAGATTTTGGCAAATGTTTATACCCTACTTGGCCATGTTTATATAACCCTTACAGCACCTTGTTCACAAAGAAGCATCTGGGAATTGGACTCCTAAAATGAAAACTGCATTTTCTGCCACCAAGAGGGTGACAGCACAGATATAAACTCTGCAAATAATAGACCCTGCCTTTCCCTTGCTGCTAACAGTCCAAGTGGATGATACAGGTTTTGGATGGGGGTTACGGCAAAAACAAGGTGCTAAGAATTGCCCAGTTGGATTTTGGTCACAGGTATAGAAAGGAGCATGCAACTGTCTTATTGAAAGAGGCACGCAACTCTCTTATTGAAAGAGGCATGCAACTCTCTTATTGAAAAAGTAAGCAGCTGTATACGCTGCTCTCTTAGTTTGTGAGCCCATTCCAGGTACTGGGTAGGTAATGTTGCAAACCGCCTACCCTATTAAAGATTGGCTAAGATCCTGGACTCAAACTCTCTGGACAGGGATAGGACAAACACCTATTCTGACAAAGAGGGGCACACAGAGCAACAAGCATGGTTGTCTAGTAGCCCTTTGTCTGTACAATTATATACTTTGCTGGGGCCAATACAGTTCTGAGTAACACCCCTCACAAAAAATGGATGATGCCCTAAGTCTCTATAAGGAAAGAAAAGCCTCAGTACCCACGAAAGCATAATATCAAAATATCAAAAGCCACCAAAGTGGGAAATAATCCAAGTCCCTAAGAGGAAGAGAGAGCATGTATACCCAAGTGAGTGGTTGTGGCCTTATAGCCCACCACAGAGACCTTTTGATATGGGACTGGTGTTGGATGCTCTAGCCAATGGGCTGAGATCCAAGTGGTTTGGTTAGTCCTCATGGAGCAGACTGGGCCATTGCATGTATGTACATACATAAGTTGTTCTAATGGAAAACATATCATTATATATCTATGTTCTCTCTGAGATTAAATATATGTTAGCCAATAATGCTGCTTACATAACCAGAAATTCTAAGACTTTTCTAAAGTAGATGGGAATATAAACTGAATTATCAGCAGTGATATTTAAAATGCACCATCTTTATCAATAGCAGTTTATGCTATTTTGGTACTGTCAGGATGATGAATACCATACAATCGAGAGAAGAATGGCCTAGAGCAAATACAGAGAATTAACAGGATGGATTCATCTGGCAATAAATGAAACACAATTTTCAGTATTACAATCTTAACATTTCAAGAAGTGATTCCTAATTTACAATTTATTCGCATGATTTGAACATTTTGAACTGTTCATTTAACCTCAAATTATGCCATCCTTCCCTAAATGACCATCATTTTTATGTTATAAAAAAGTTAAAGTCAGGCATGTTAGCACATACCTGTAATTTTAGTACTTGGGAGCCTGAGATAGAAGAATCACAAGTTCAAGGCCAGAATCAGCATTTTAGTGAGATCCACAGCAACTTAGAGAGAATCTGTTTCAAAATAAAAAATAAGAAAGGGGTGGGGGTGTATCTCAGAGGTAAAACGCCCCCGGATTAAATCCCCAGTATCCCAGCACCCCTCCCACACATAAAAAAAAAGAAGGAAAAAGAAAAAAAAGGAAGTTAAAGTTTTGTAATGTATTGTATCAGGAGGTTGTTTTGAGATTGAAATAAATATACTGTTTCAAAAGAAACAGGATGCTATCATTCCAATTTCCTGTTTTCTTTATTCAACACTCCTAAACACAGATTGTTCAAATATTCCATACTTTACTTTGAAAGCCCACTTAAGTTTTATTTATACTTATATGTGCATGCCTAATATAAGTAATATAATCCTTGGAGTATCCAATTACTGTCTTCCTTTTCTTTCGTATTTCCCTACATGTATAGCAGTTTTCAACCCTTGTTGAGCATCAAAATCATCTGTAAAACTTTAAAAAAACATAGTGAGAGAGGATAGCATTCCTACCCACTCCCAGTTGAGTCTCCGTCTGATTTGGAATCACCTGCAGTGGGCCCTGCCGTTTTTACTTTGAAAAATTCTCACAGATGAGAGTGGGACTGAATTAATTAATATTCTTTAAATGATAAATAAAAATTGCTCTTGTACTATCTCTTAAAGGGGGAACTGTTTTAAGGATGCAGAAGTCTCTAACAGAAACAGAGTAGGGATGGGGCCATAGCTTAGAAATGCCTTAGAGCTGCAACCTGGGAACATTGAAGGCTCCTGCAGAGGGCCTTGCTTGCAGTCTGCTTTCTGATACCTTTTTTGTCTTTGTAAGCCGGCTTCATTCTCCTTTACTCTTGCACGGAAGAGCTTACACCTTCTGACTTTATATTTGCTTATTTCAAAAACTAGTCAACTGATTTTGAATCTCTTAGTTCTTAGTTACTTACGGATGTAGGGCTCTTTTGCTGAGTTTGAGGTTGTGTCTAAACCCTAGCCCAGGGCCATTTTGCACAGTCTTGACTGCTCACACCAAAGTTGGTGTAAGGTCGAGGGGGCTGGGTGGAATGAGACAGCTGTGCAGACAAATCTACAATCCTATGCTACAGATGTAATGAGGGTTCGGGACCACTGGATGATTTGCTGAAATAACAAACATTAGGAAACTCATAATAGGTACATGGCTGTGTTGAGAATACAAAATTAATCAGAATGGATATAGTTTCTGCTTACAATATGCTGAAAATATTCTTTTTTGTTCTTGATTTTTGAGAATACCATGTTCATTTATAGACTGACTAAAGGACTAGTGATTCAGATGTTGAAAAGGGAGGCTTCAAAAGGCTGGTTCTTTCTGTAAGAATCCAGTAATCTCATCCTCTTTATGTTATTGCCAGTGAAAAGATATGACAATATAAAGATGATTTTATTTTGTGTGTATGTGTGTGTGTGTGTGTGTGTGTGTGTGTGTGTGTGTGTGTGTGAGAGAGAGAGAGAGAGAGAGAGAGAGAGAGAGAGGACAAAAGGAGAAAGGGAAGAATGAACAGTTTTGCGTATATCTCTATATTCTTCAATATTCTTGGTACCTCCTTTTTTTGTTACTTGTTCTTTTGTGATGCTGTTTTCTGTTGTGACTTCTAAAGGCTGTTCTTAGGCCATAAACTTGAAGGATCCCCCCAAACATCATCTTTGTCAATATCCATGGTAGTAATGCCTGGAGCTTTAAGAAATTATTGGTTCTGCACAATCATCATCTGTACTTCATTTTTGCTGAGTGTACCACTAATTCCCTATTGTCAGACTGAAACCTAAATCATACTAGCCTATTTTATATGTAATTAAAATAACTGAATATATTGATTAAATATAGAGTGGCAGTTTTAACACTTAATTCTTCCTTTG
>PVLC010050115.1:0-10224 GCA_004027655.1 Graphiurus murinus | reverse complement strand
CTATGACCACCAGCCCCCGAGCCGGGCCTGGAAGGAAGGGCACGGAGAGACGAGGGCGCACGTGACCGTCCACGCATGTGCACACTCGAGCCACTCAGCTCTGAGGGACAAAGGCCTGGCCAGAGGCCGAGTCCTGCCCGGCACGGGGGAATGGGGTGTGTGCTGCTGGCCCTGGGGCTGACCCAGGCTCAGACAGGCCCCCACGGGCCAGGGCGTGAGCGAGGGCCACGGGGGGCTCTCCACCCAGCGGACCACCCAGGGCCGCGGCCACCCGCCAGGGAGCACCGCTGCCTCCTCCCGCCTGCCTCTCCAGGCCCGGCCACCCCTCGGGGCGAGGCCTAGGTCCCCCTACTGCCCCGTCTTAAAGACCTCAGGACGCCAGTGGCCTGGCATCGTGCCCAGAATCAAACCCAACCTGTCCGAGGCCTCTGCATGACCAGACCCCAACCTCTCTCCCCTCTTGCCTCCCATGACACGCTCCCAGCACGTGGGGCCTCCTGCTCCCCACCGACCCCCTGCACCTGCAGACGTGGCCTCACAGCTCAAGGCTCACCTCGGGGGGCCCCCCTGACCCCCTGGTGTCCTTGCCTTCTTCAACCTGAAGCCGGGCTGTGACCCAAGTACCCCGCACGAGTGCTGAGCGTCTGGGGTAGGCCCGGCCCTGCAGGCACCTGGTGGCAGAAGAGCCTCGGGGTTACTGGCTGCCGGGAGAACACCGGGGGGCTCTGCTGGCCAAGTCCACAGCTGGGTGGATGTTGGGGGTGGACCCGCCAGCCTCGGTCCACCTGCTCGGCAGCCCCAGAGCGTCTGGCCATCACCTCTCTGGGACAGGATGCCCCGTGGGGCTGCCTGAACGCTTGGCACCATGTGTACCACAGAGTCCTCGGGCGGCTGCAGCGACCCCTCGTCTGGCCCTGGGGAGGCCGGGACGGACAGAAGCCCTTCCCCCAGGCTGCGCAGCCTCAGGCCTGGGGTGGCAGTGGAGGGCCGGCCAGCGGCCAGGGCAGACGGGCTTCGGGGTGGGTGACCCCAGGTCAGGGGGGCTCCTCCCCGAGCAGGAGGCTCTGCACCCCGCCTCCCGGGGCGCGGCCCCCGCTCCTCCAAGCTGCTCCCACGGGATGCGGGGCCTGGGGCGACACTGCCCCTTCTTCCCTGCTTCCAGAGGCTCCGATTCCTAGCCCCCTCGGGGAAACGTGTACCTCTCTACAGAGCCCACAGGCAAGCACACAAGGTACCAACAGCCTGTGTTTCAGAACGCCACCCCTGCGCAGACGGGGGGACAGGACACCCCAGGGCAGGCGGCATCTGTGCTGGGGAAGGGTGCCTCAGCTCCCCAGGGCCTGGGCAACACCATGTCCGAGTGGCAGAGAGGTTGGGACGGCCAGTGTGAGGCTGAAGAGGCCAGGCTCCAGGAAAGACACGTGCGGGGGAACCTGCCGGGCTCCCTGGTCCATGATTTACCAGAACAGCGCTGGGGGAGGGGGTCACAAAAGCCCAACCCAGACTGGAAATCCCGGGATGCCCTCTCTGCTCCCAGCAGCGGCTCGGGGTAAGCCAGGGCCATGTTTAATTGGAGCCTAACGTATCCGGGGGTAGTGTGGTGGCGCACACCTGTAATCCCAGCTCTTGGGAGGCTGAGACAGGAGGAGGTCCGAAGACAGTCTCAGCAACTTAATAAGGCTCTTAGCAACTTTGCGAGGCCCTGTTTCCAAATAAAAGTTTCTCTAAAAAATAGGGCTGGAGCGTGTAGCTTGGAGGTAGAATACAGGGTTCAATCCCTTAATCCAAAAACAAAAAACGAGCCGGGCGCACACTTGTAATCCCAGTATTTGGGGAGGCTGAGACAGGAGGATCAAAGGTTCAAGGCCAGCTTCAGCTACTTAATCAGGCCTGCCACAACCTAGTGAGACCTTGTTTTGAAATAAAGAATAAAAAATAGGGCTGGGGGTGTCACTTGGAGGTAGAACGCCCCTGGATTCAATCCTCAGTTCCAAAAAAAAAAAAGAAGAACAAAAAACAAAACCCACATGCCCAGGATTATTAGCAGCAAAGAGCCAGGAGCACCCTGCTGAGGAAGCCCATGGGAGACCTGGGGCCTGAGAGGCTGCCCGAGCCTGCCCGGCTTCCCCATCTGTAAACTACGGAAGCCTGCTGGAGCCTCCTCCAGGGTGCTGGCTGCCCCTCAGGACCCTGAGCAGTGCAGTCTGAGACCTTGAGGCCGGGGCAGCTGCTCACCAGTCAAATGCAGACAGAGCCCCAGAGACAGACAGAGGCGCTGCCCCACACTCAAAGCAAAACTCGTGGGGAAAAACAAGCGGCCACCGCCCGGGAGGGCTTGTTTCCTGAACACGACACCGCCTCTGAAAATAAAAATGAAAACGGCAAATGAGCCCATTTCACTTTTCTGCTCCCAGGGGCCGCTCCCCACCAGATCCGAGGCCAGGAAACTAGGCCAGGCCCAGCAAGGCCTCCTGAGACTCCCCGGAGCCCAGGGCCCCGAGGGACATCCAGGTTCTCTGGCCGGCAAGCAAGTGCGGGGCAGGCGGCCGCAGGTGAAATGCTTCTGTGACAGGCTACCCACATTGGTCCACGTTCCCGCCGCCAATGCTGCCCCCAAACTGTGTCCTGCTCAGAGACCCCAACCCACCTTCCGTTTGCTCAGGAACCTTCCTGGGCTCCTCCTGCAAACACTCTATAAAAACGTATCGCAGAATCCCAGTATTTCTGGCCAAGCCCAATGGTCCAGGGGCACCAGGATGTCTGAACCTCAGCCCCAGCCCAGAAGACAGACGACAGCTTTAAAAACTAACTCGCGGTGGTGCGCGCCTAGGATCCCATACTTGGGAGGCTGAGACTGGAGGATCACAGGTTCGAGGCCAGCCTTGGCAACTTAAGTTCTCAACAACTCAGTGAGACCCAGTTTCAAAGTAAAAAAATAAAATAGGGCTGGAGGTCTAGCTCAGAGGTAGAACACCCCCAGGTTCAATCCCTAGTACCACACACACACAAAAAAAGCCAAATAAAATTAACCTGCAAGCCACCCACTCCTCCCTCTCAGCACCTTCGACAGAGGTGACTCGGAGTAAGATTCCAGGGCCCTGGGCCTGTCACTAAGGCCCTACACAAGATGAGGCCAAGCTGCCGGCTCTGGACCCTGCCCCATCGCCGACCTTCATGTCACCCACGTACTCCCAGCCCGGCTGCCCCTTCCCTCCCTCCACAGCCCCTCCACAGAGGGGCAGCTAACTGTTCCTCTCCCTTGCTGCCACCTTCCTGCAGGGGGCGCTGTAGTCACATGTGGAGACAGGGGTCTCCCCTCAGCCGTGGGGCCCCCCGGCAGACATGGACATCTGTGGATGCTAAAGCTAGCGACCGCACAGCCCTCCCTGCACGCGCCGGGGGGATGGGGCAGGAGGGGGGCCTAGACCGGGCCAGGGCTCCCCCCTGGGCCCGAGGCTCCCAGCCCCAGCAGCCGGCCCCCTTGCCAGGGCCACGCGCAGGCCGGGGCTTTGGAGAGGGCCTGGGGAGGCCGAGGCCGGCTCCTGCTGCAGTAGGCACAGGCAAACAACAGGTGTGGCACGGCGGCCGCCGGGGAGGCCCAGGTGCGGCCCACGCCTCATCCAGACAGCTGCCAAACAGGAAGCGACCGGAGGGGAGGGGAGGGACCCGAGAGACACCCCCAAGGAGAAAACGTGATGTCGCGGCTGGCGGGGGGAGGGGCCCCGGCTGCCTCTTGCCACTCCACTCGGCCCCCGCCAGCCTCGCCCCCTGCCCACGTGCCTGCTGGGCCTGGCCTGCGGGTCCGCCCCAGTCCCCCCCCACCCAGGGCCAACCCCCTCCCCCCTCCCCAGGGACCTTCCCCACCAGACCACAAAATGTCACCCACACACCCTGCTGCCACCTGCAAACCCTGCCCTGGCCTCCGTTTTTAACTCTGTATCGTGACACCGTGAGACCCCTCACAAGTTGCTAAAACAGTAGAAGGGGGGGCTCCCATGTGCCTCCCCGCAGGGCCCCCCTTGGACGACATCTGGCACGCGGGAACCTGCCACCGTGCGGTGGGGACCCAGACGCTGGGCCCCGTCCCACCGCACCTGTTTTGCATGCACTGTTTTTGCATGGTGTGTAGTACTTCTGCAGGCACAGGTTTCTCTGCCCAGTTATGCACAACACTCGGGGCCCCCTGTCCCCGTGGGACGCCCCCCAGCGGCTCCCTGTTGAACGAGGGGACCCAGGCGGGCAACCGACCCCAGGCACAGGGCCCCTGGTACTGCAGGCGCTCCGTCAACACTTGGTGACCTCTTTACATCCTCCCCAAGCTTGGTGCCCCCCTCCCTGGGGGAGGCCGACATCTTCCTGTCATGCCCTCCCATGACGCCCAGCGAGGGCCAGGGCAGCATCTCCACCTGGGCACCGACACGCAAGGACAAGGGCCTCGTGTCCACCCCGTGGGAACCTCCAGGCAGTCTCCTGTGGCCCCCAGCCTCCATTGCCCACGGGTAGACATTTGTCCCTGAGACAGCTGGGGACAAATCCCAAGGATCTGCACACCCCACATGGGGACCGCCAATCAGTCCTGTCATCCCGGTGAGCAGGCACTGCCACCGTCCCTGACCCACAAACCGGGAGGAGCCTCCGAGATGGGCTGTGCCTGGCCTTAGTGGGGGTGGACCCCCAGCTCCAGCACCCGGCAGGTCTAATACCCAGGACCCTGCTCTGCTTCTCCAGCCTCCAGGGCTGGCACTGTGGGAGGCTCGCCGTGCACGGGCATCCAGCTCACAGTGAGGTCCCCTTAAGAGCAGGGAGGGCGACCTACAGAGCAGCAGCTGGCCCTTCAAAAATAGCGCCAGGAGAGGCTCCAAGCACAGCCAGACCTGGGGTAAACCTCAGCTCGTGGTCCGCCCTCGGCCCGCAGTGGACGGACACCCTTGACCTGGGAGGTCTTTCCCTGAACACACACACTCTGCAAACTGCTCTGCAGGGCCCTGACTGCCCCACGGGGCGGGAAGGAGACCCTCCGCCGGGTGATCCGTGGCCATGTCTCCACCCCCATTGCACAGGCCTGTGGGGCTGGCACAGCCACGTGCCGCCCGCCTGCCCGCCCGCCCGGGAAGACTCCTCCAAATGCCTTGGCCCCCGCATGCAGTCACATGGCGGAAACCCACAGGCTGTTAGTCCTGAAAGGACCGCTCGACTTAAAGAGAAAGTGTGGGCAGGGGACAGGGCCAATGACACAGCCCTGGAGTTCTCTGGGACCTTGATCGCTGTCGTGGGCACAGGGCCGGGGCCAGGGAAGCCAGGAGAAAATCAGCCAGGCGCCTGCAGGTTCCGAGCGGCCCAGCCTGGCGTCCACCACGCCTTCGGCCATGGCAGGTCCCACCGCCAGCCCCATGCCGACAAAAGTGACTGCCGAGTCAGGCCCGGCTGTGCCCCAGCCTGATTGTTTGCAAAGACAAAGGGGACGCTGACAGGCCCAACTCTCCAGGCCGGCCAGCTGGAGGGCGGGCGCTGGGAGCGGCAGCTGACCTGCTGCTCTGGAGGCCGGGCCACCGGCCCTCGGGCTACGGCTCGACAGGGCCTGGCAGGGGCAGAAGGCAGCATACTCGGTGGAGCCTCCGGTTCAACTCTCGCTGGAAATGAAGAGTCCCTCCCCCGGCCCCTCCACCAACGGTTTGAGGCCTCTTGGCGGTCACAGGATTACATGGCCAGCCTGCAATCTAGTTACAAAAGAGTGCAAAGACAGTAAAACCTACACCTGACCCCGGATGCTTGGACGAGGGCACTCAGGACCTCAAGTTTGCCGTGAGGACAGGAAGGGGGACTCGGGGAGCACGGTGCTGTTTGAGGGGTGCCACTCCCACGTTCCAGGCAGAAACTCAGAATGCCCCTTGCCAAGATGGTCAGCAGGATTTGAACCCAGGTGTGCGGGCTCTGGAAGCCATATGCCAGTGGTTCCGGGAGCCCCAGAAGCAGCTATGAGGGGTCAGAGCAGAGCCCAGACTCAGGAGGGGAAGGCCCTGCCCCACTGTCAGAGGGAGAGGCTGCAGGCTCCGAGGTGCACCCCCTCATCCTGAGCAGCCCGGCCCAGGTATCCTCAGCACCTTCTAAGATGGCTCCAGACATTTATGAGACAGATTCAAGAGCGAAAAGGAAGCCCAGAAACATCCATGCAAGCTCCCTCCAGGACAGACACCCAGCTAGGGAGTGCTTGCTGCAAGAGCCTAAGCCATGTCCAGGCCCCCCACCCAGCCATGATGAAGCACGGGGAGCCAGAGCTGCCTCCCAGGGCCAGGGCACCCAGCGCAGGGGAGCGGCACCTGGTAAAGCATCCTGTGGAGCAGTGAACAGGCCCAAGGGCGCGCAGAACCTCTCAGAGCAGCGGCACCTGGCCCCGATCACGGCTCCCCTGCCTGGATGGCAGACCCTGACGTGCTACGACCGCCTTCCCAGCACTGGAGGTCAGCGAGGGCCAGCAGGGGCCGCCGAGCACCACAGCATCAGCACACACTTCCTGGTGCCCACCTGCACAGGCCTGGGCTTCGAGGAGCACAGACCGGCTGCTACTGGCCCCAGTTTACCCGTGAAGAAACGCAGACAGAGCACAGAGGGCCCCTCGGCTGCCTGAGGTCCCACAACCGGCAAGGAGGAGCAGGGCACGCGCCAGGCAGGCAGGCCAACCAGGGCACCTGCTCCCCGCCCTGTGCCGTGGGGGATAAGAAATGCAGTCGGCCCGGTCGTCCTGCCCTCCACACGCCTCAACACAATCACACTCCTGAAGACGTCATTTCCTGGCCCGTGAGACCCAGGAACCTCGCAGTCTCACCTCAACTCCAAGCCCCGCCCGCCCCACGCCAGCCCCAGCGACTCACTCACCCGTAAGTCCTCTGAATCAATGTGGGGTGCAGCTGCGGGACACTGACGGCAAAGCCTGAAATGAGAAGATGTTGGGGGCCCCACTGCCTGTGTGGACGTCCCCACAGGCCCACACTCGGCGAGGCAGAACCCCACAGCCACGCGCCCCAGCCACGCTCCAGCCAGCTTCCTCTCCCCACCCCTGCTCCTGAACCCCCAAAGGCCCCACGGAGGCAGGCCAAGGGCCCCGGTAGCGGCGGTCTCTCCGAATGCAGCTCCAACCATGGGCTCTGGGGCCACTTCCTCCTGTGAGGACAGCTGACACTGGAGTGATGTATGTCCCCATCCTATCTCCACCCCTACCCTGCCCAGGGCCACCCTCTGCTAGGAAAGGGTCCCACTCCCCGAGGAGCCCGAGGTGACTGCCCTGTGACCGCCCTGCAGGCACATGATAGCTGCCTGCCACTCCCCAGGCAGAGAAGGCCTTTTCCCACCCAAAAGATACCAACGCTGAAGACAGAAACCCAGAAGAGCCGGGGAGGAAAGCACAAACTCTCACCCGCCTGCAGGCTCCGCGGCTTGGCACCCAGGTACGCCAGGTTCACGTTGGCCTTGCGGCCGTCGATGATGGGGTTAGGGTCTTTGCAAGCCCGCTCGGCGGCTGCCCGGTCGGCCATGGTCACCTGGAGGAGCGCAGATGGTCAGAGGCTTCCACTGCGAGGCCAGGGGGCAGGGAAGAGGGGCAGAAAGCACCCCGGGCACCAGGCCCCTCTTCCTTCCCTCTGGGTGGCTTATCCCCCCAGCCCAGGGCCCTCCCCCAAGCTGCCCCCAAAATCGCAGCTCCTCCTCTCAAAGTTCAAGTGCTGGGAAATCTTGCCTCCAAAGGCAGAAACAGCCCCTCGAGGAGACCGGCAAAAATTAGCCCCAAGGGGAGAAGGTGGGGGCCCCATCCGGGCCTACCCTCCATGAGCGCCCTAAATTTCCTTGAGGTGGAGGGAGAGGGGGCGTCTGGGGACACTCGCTGGAAGGGAAGTCGGAGCACGTCTTCACGTCGTTTTTACCGGGGTTGATGTTTCTTTGGGGCAGCTGGGCAGGCCGTTCTTTTAGGGGGGAAGGACCAAAGGGCCCCCGCACCCTAGGGTGGAGGCTTTGCTCTCAGCCACAGGCTGCTCCAGGAAATCCCAGCGGGGCCGCGGGGGCCCCAGACCCCTCCGCCAACTTAGGAGTCCCGACCGAACGCAGCGGCTCTCGCTTTCGCCCGCGGGTGGGGGCGGGGAGGCCGGGCCGCGCGGCAGGTGCGGGCGCCGCGAGTTGACTCCGGGCCGCGGGTCCCGGGCGGGGCGGGGCGGGGCCACTTACGAAGCCGTAGCCGCGGGACTTGCCGGTCTGGCGGTCGGTGATGACCACGGCCTCCTCGATGTCCCCGAAGCCCTCGAAGTACTTCCTGAGCGAGGCGTCGGTGGTGTGGTAGGGCAGGCCGCCCACGAAGATCTTGGTGAACGTGGTGTCCTTCTGCGAGCCGTGCATGGCGCCCGGGGCGGCCGGGGGCCGCGGGAAGCCCGCGCTCGGGGCGCACGGCGCGGGCTGCAGCAGCATGGGGTGGGGGGCGCCCGCCGCTAGGGACCCGGGCCGCGCGGGGCTGCGCGCATGGGGGGCGGCGGGAGCCGTCCAGCCGCCAGGCCCGTCCGCTCGCGCCCGCTCCCGCTCCCGCCCTGCGCGCCGCGCTGCGCTCCGCACCCGCGCTGCGCGGACTCTGCGCCCCGGCGCCCGCCCCCGGGCTTTGTAGCCGGCCCCGCCCCGCCCCGGGCTGGCCCCGCCCCCAGCTTGGCCCCGCCCCCCGATCTCGGGCCCGCCCCGCGCGGGGGTCGCCGGGAAGTGTAGTCCTGGCCCCGCCCAACCGCGCCCACCGCCGCGGCTGTTGGCGGAGCACCTGCTGCACGCCCAGCTCCTAAGCGCTGGGCACGGTCGGGCGCGTCCCGGGTGGATTGTGTGCAAACGCTTATTGGCTTTATGCTTGCCAAATCAGAATGTATCCCAGGACCTCTTAGGAGGGGCGACAACAGCCTATCCTATTAAAAGGTGAAGTGAGCGGGGGCGTGGTGGCACTCGTCTATAATCCCAGTACTTGGGAGGCTGAGATGGGAGGATCGCAGGTTCGAAGCCAGCCTCAGCAATTTAGCAAGGCGCTCAGCAACTTAATGAGGTCCTGTTTCTATTTTTTCTCTTTTTTTTTTCTTTCTTTCTTTCTTTCTTTCTTTTTTTTTTTTTTTTTTTTTTTTTTTTTGCAGTACTGGGGATTGAACCCAGAGGCATTCTACCTCCAAGCTATACCCCCAGTCCTATTTTTTATTCCTTATTTTGAAACAGGGTCTCACTAAGTTGCGGAGGGCCTCACTAAGTAGCTGAGGCTGGCTGAAAACCCAGATCCTCCTGTATCCGTCTTCCAAGTACTGGGATTACAAGCGTGCGTGCCACCACGCCCAACTCCTGATCCTAAATTTACAAAATAAATAAAAATAGGGCTGGGGGTTAGCTCAGAGGTAGAATACCTCTGGGTTCAATCCCAGGCCTTTTTTTTTTTTTCTTTTTTCAGTACTATGGATTGAACCCAGGGACATTCTACCTCCAGGTCATTCTACCCCTAGACCCATTTTTTTATTCTTTATTTTGAAACAGGGTCTCACTAAGTTGTGGAGGGTCTCCCTAAGTAGCTGAGGCCGGCCTCGAACCTGGATCCTCCTGTCTCAGCCTCCCAAGTACTGGATTACAAGCGTGCACCACCATGCCCCGCTGACCCCAGGCTGTTGGAAGGCCTGCCGGGGCACAGCCTCTCGGCCAGCCTCCCTGCCCGCCCGCTATTCCGGGGCCTTTGATCTGCTGTGTTTTCCGTTTCCCAAGCCTGGTGCATCTTTGTCCACTGAAGTGTCTCTTTCCCCCGGACTAGGTGGGCACCGTGACAACAGGGACCTGGACAGTCTGCTCAAGCTAGGGCCTGGCGCGCAGAGTACCCTGGGGAAACATTTGCCGAGTGAATGCGTGATGGAATGAAGTGCTGCAGGACTCCGGCCCGAAGCCCTTCAAAGCGCCTTTTGAAAACTTTGAACCCAAATGCCATGTGCCCGGTCCCTTCGGCCAGGTGAGGTGACATCTTATCATAGATGGACCTCTCTGGGATGGGGCTGTTCCGCCCTCCTCCCCTTTCCTATTTATTTATTTATTTATTTTTCGGTACTGGGGATTGAACTCAGGGGCATTCTACCTCCGAGCTACACCCCCAGCCCTATTTTTTATTCTTTATTTTGAAACAGGGTCTCACTAAGTTGCCGAGTGCCTCACTAGGTAGCTGAGGCTGGCCGAGAACCCAGATCCTCC
>PVLC010050113.1:0-10221 GCA_004027655.1 Graphiurus murinus | reverse complement strand
TTTTTTATTCTTTATTTTGAAACCGAGTCTCACTAAGTTGCGGAGTGCCTCACTAGGTAGCTGAGGCTGGCCGCGAACCCAGATCCTCCGGTCTCAGCCTCCCGAATGCTGGGATTACAAGCGTGCGCCACCACGCCCGGCTATCTTTTTATTTTGAAATAGAATCTCACTAAGTTGCCGAAGGTCTTGCTAAGTTGTTGAGGCTGGCCTCGAACCTGTGATCCTCCTATCTCAGCCTCCCAAGTCCTGGGGTTACAAGTATGCACCACCACACCAGGTTTGAATTGGACACTTTAAATGAGTAAATCATATGGTGGAATGTAAATTACATCTCAATAAGCTGTCACGCCAAAAACAAAAGAGCGCAGGCAGGCAGAGGCACGGGGAGGCCTGGGGGGTGGGGATAAAGGGCGTTGGTGGCGCCCAGGGCCTGGGATCTCTTTGCATCCCCAACCTGCCCTGTCCAGAGCCGCATGGTGGGGGCTGGGATGAGAAGCCTAGAGCGGCCAGACGGCGGTGACTGGGACCGGGCCCCACTTTGGGTGGCATTTCCCACCACCAGAATATCCCTGACAAAGGGAACCCCGCCACCTCCCCAGGAGACAGGGCGGGGTGCTGGCGGCCGGGTCCCAGGCCTGGGGTCCCTGTGGCGTCTGCATCCAAGACAATGGATGGAATGTCGTCTCCTCTCCGCAGGGGCTGACACTTGACATCCCAGACAAAGACTTTCTAGAGGTTTTGTTTTTTTTTTTTTCCTTGGGTCCAAAGTTTTGTTTTGTTTTGTTTTTCCTATCTCTGCAAACAATTGCCCCGGGCTGGCGGCTGGGGGCGCCCCCTCAGCCCAGGAAGGATTGTGTCTGCAGAGTCAGAAAACAATACACAAAAGTGAGAGAATGTAAAAATAGCTGCACAGAGGCGCCTGGGACCCGCGGCTGCGCGGGGGAAGGTTCCCCTGGTTTGGTTTTCCCATCATCTGCTCAGGCTCCAGGAAGGGCGTCCAGGGGGAGAGAGGCTGCTGACAGCTGGGCAGTCTCAGGAGCAGCCAGCTTCTCCTCCACCGCAGCCCCCGGCCTTAAATGCAGGGAGCATCAGGGGTGCTCCCACACACGGCCCCATTCCAGGTAACCTCGCCCCCGCTTGACAGAAAAGGAGACGGAGGTTCTCAGTGGCTGAAGCAGCAGCCCCAGTGCACACTGCTAGGGACAGAGCTGGGATCTGACCTCTGGGCATCAGGGTCCCGCCTGTCCAGTCAGTCAGTCAGTCAGTCAGTCACATCCACTCTGGCCTGGCTTTGCTCTTGTCCCACCCCCTGTGGCTCCCACTTGTGATGGGGCCCTGTCCTTCAAGCCATCCCCCTGAGCTTTGTTCCCAGGGCCCAGCCTGTGCCTGCCTTCTGGGACCTTGCAAGGAAGTGGCAAGACAGGCGGGACCCAGAGCCTGCAGACAGCACAGGGCTGAGGACCCCGGAGCCCTCGACTTCTGTGACATCGGATACTTCCTAATCCATGAAATCTGAAAATAGTCATCTTACATGGCAAAGGGACTTTGCAGATGTGATTAAAGAAATGACTTTGAGAGCTGGGTGTGGTGGTGCAGGCCTCTAATCTCAGTGCTTGGGAGGCTGAGACAGGAGGATCACAGGTTTGAGGACAGCCTCAGCAAGTAGTGAGACTTATTCACCTAGCGAGACCCTGTTTCCAATAAGAAATAAAATCAGACTAGGGGTGTAGCTCGAAGGTAGAATGCCTCTGGGTTCAATCCCCAGTACCGCAGAAAGATAGGAAGGAAGGAAGGAAGGAAGGAAGGAAGGAAGGAAGGAAGGAAGGAAGGAAGGAAGGAAGGAAAAGAAAAGAAGGAAGGAAGGAAGGAACTTTGAAATGGGGGAGGAACACGATCCTGGATTATCCAGGTAGGCCCGTGGTCATCACAACAAGGATCCCTATAAATACAGGGCCAGAAAAAGATGCAAGAGCCACACTGCGGGCTGGAGGAGGGAGGAGCCATGAGCCAAGGAATGCTGGAAGTTTCTAGAAGCTAGGAAATAAAGTCCATAGATCCTTCCCCCAGAGACTCCAGAGAAAATCCCACCCCACCTACAATTGATTTTAGCCCCCTAAGCCCCATTTCAGACTCCTGGCCTCCAGAACTAAATCTGGTACCAGATAATAAATTCATATTGGCTTAAGCCACCCAATCTGTGGAAGTTTGCTACAGCAGGCCTAGGAAAGTCATCATGCTCCAAACACATGTGTGCAAGAGACCAACTTCAGTCGTGTCTCCGTTAACCCCAGCCAAACACAGTCCTAATACGCTAACATTACTAACACCAAATAGCCATTCTACACCATAGCCATACATTTCCTAAGTTGTTTGGCACATATTTAGCAAGTTGTGAAATGCCTTCTTTCCCCCCCGGCAACGGTGTCTATTAACAAAGATGCATTTGGGATAGTTGGGCTGGTAACAATAATCGATGTACTATGAATGAAAACATGAACTGTCCAGATCTATCCAGTTCCTGAGCCTGAGAAACCGGAAGCCCCCACGGAAGACAGGAGGAGGAAAGCTCAGGGTATCAAGTCATCGGAATTGCACGGAAGCCGCATGTCTAATGAAGCAAGGACGCAGAACCCCCCGCAAGGTGCGCTAAGTGTCCACTGCATGCCAATGCCGGGGACACAGAGGAGCTGACCACTGTCCTCCAGACGTAGAGCATTTGCTCAAGGTCACCTCTGCAGCCAGAGAGGACACAGCCCAGGCCCTGGGGCTCAAGAATCAACTCCCTCCCAGGGAACTACACGCCCCTGTGCTCCAAGTGGAAGAACATAGTTGGGGACCAGGGTGGCCTTGTGGGGGACCCGGGAGCCAGAGGCCCAGATCATTTAGGGGTCCCCGACTGGGTAACACTAGGGATCGTTACAAAATGCAAACGGGGTCACCCACCACCCTGCTGCAGCCCATCAACACTTCTCCCTGCTAAAATCACAACACGTCACCCCACAGGATGGGAGCCCACTGGGACAGTATTGGAAAATTGCTCTGATATTAATTTCCAAAATGTTAAAAACAGTCAGGGTCCGGGTGCTGTGCAGACGCTCAGGCAGGGAGAGGCGGCCGCTTTGCCTGTTGCTCCTCAGGGCTCCCCTCCCCTCTGCCCTTTGTCCTGATGTTTACCCACAGTGGAGCCTTTAGCCTTAAAATATGTAGAGACAATTGGAAACCCTAAGATCACAGTGACTCTGCCCGGCTTACTCAGAGCTGGAAAGAGAGCAAGAGCCTTACGCCTCGCTCTCAGAGATCACACCCAGCTACACTGGTGTAATTTGTGCCTCTATTTCCCTCCTATTCTTTGGGACTCGGAAAGGTAAACTCCGTGTGCTGCTTCAAAGCCCCCATAGTTGATGAGCAACCAATACAGCCCAAGACAATAGGGGGGAAAGCCAGGTAGATCACTGACCCTGAGCTGAGTAAGCACTGTCCGGAGACAAGGAGGCCCCACCTGGCCAAGGAATAAGTTACTAGCCCGTTGCCTTGGTAACGCCGATAAGAACATGCCAATATGAAGACTGCATTTAAAGACTGGGGTCTGAGAGGTGGGCACAGTCCCACTTTCAGGCTCTCCAGCATGTCTGCCAGGCACGCTGCTTTTCTTCTCTTCCCTTCCTATTTCCTACTGACTTTGTAATAAAGGTTTTTGTTACTGTTACAACCAAGCCATTTCCCGATTCAATTTATTTTCTTTGAATCCAGGAAAAGAGCCCCCAACGCCATTACAACCGTAACACCACCACCCACCCATCCCCCCCGAGGCTCTCCCGGCCGCTCCCCCCAGACTCCTGCACCTGGGGCCCCTCCACCTGCAACACCCCCCTCCCTCCCCGCCCTCCAACCAGGTCCTCAAAGCCCACAGCTGGATGGACAGACGGCTCCAGAGCGCCTGCTCGCCTAAGCACCCCCACAGCGGTAACCTGACCTCGATTTCTCTCATCAGTCAGTTAATGCAAACTGACTCTTCCCAGCGGGCCGGCTTGGTCTCTCTGCTCCTCTCATTCACACTCTCTGATTCGTGGTCACAACCCAGCACTAAGCACCTCCATGCTGATCTTTTGTGTGTGTATATGGTGCTGGGAATTGAACCCAGGGGCATTCTACCTCCAAACGACATCCCTGGCCCTATTTTTATTTGTTATTTGGAAACAGGGTCTCACTAAGTTGCTGAGAGCCTCGCTAAACTGCTAAGGCTGCCTTTGAACCTGGGATCCTCCTGTCTCGGCCTCCCAAGTACTGGGATTATAGGTGTGCACCACCAAGCCTAGCCCATTCAATACCTTTTGATGAGGGGTAGGTGGATGGATGGATGGATGGATGGATGGATGGATGGATGGATGGATGGATGGATGGGAGGATGGATGGAGGGATGGATGGAGGGATGGATGGATGGAGGGATGGATGGATGGAGGGATGGATGGATGGAGGGATGGATGGATGGATGGATGGATGGATGGATGGGTGGATGGATGGATGGATGGATGGGTGGATGGATGGATGGAGGGATGGATGGGAGGGATGGATGGATGGATGGATGGGAGGGAGGGATGGATGGATGGATGGATGGAGGGAGGGATGGATGGATGGGAGGGAGGGAGGGAGGGAGGGAGGAAGGAAGAGAGGGAGGGAAAGGAGAAGAAAGGAAGGCAGCCTCCTCTGAGGGTGTCATCTGTAACAGGTAACAACAGTGCCCACCTCAAGGACCACTGAGGATCGTAAGAGACGCCTTCCCCTAGCTGGGTGCTCTGGGGTGACCGACTCCTCCTCTCCAGGTTTATGGGGACAGCTCGGTGTCCACCGCTCAGAACCTTCTGCCCTAGTTTCCAAACATGGCCCTGCCCCAGACTCTCTGTGCGACCCTGGGGAAGCTGCTCCCCACACCCCATCCTTCGCTTCCTGTTCTGAGAAGTGGGGTTCAGAGGACGGAATCACCGAAGACCCTGGGGGAGGTTCCAGCCACTCCACCTCACCCTAACAACCAGCCCCGCCACAGCCGGCGATCAGCAGAGGGTCTGCAAGGGAAGCTTCAAACAGCTCCTTCCCTGGACTCGCTTGGGGCCGGCGACCCAGGGCAGAAAGGGCAGAGGTCCCCAGAGGAGCACCCCGAAGCCTGCCCGAGTTAGGGCCCTGACGGTGGGCTTCTGGGGCCACTGGGGGAGGGCGCATCAACCTCTGAACCTACTGTCTATGAAACAGAGATTCCGATGCTGACCTCAGAGGACAAAACCGTGACCAGACCTCCGCTTCCTCCATGTCATTCGTGCCAGGGTAAATGCCAGCCCCTGCGTTTCCAGCTCTGACATTACTTTTATCTGTCAGTACATTGCCGTAAAAGAACCTCCCGCGAAACACAGACCACACTGTACTTACCTAGATTTCCCCGAAACTGCACCTCACCCCGCTGCACCTCACTGGCTGGTCTGCCCGCCCCTGGATGACCTGGGGTTCACTCCTGCCTCAGGACCTTTGCACATGCTCTACCCGCCCCATCACACCTCCTCCAACAGAGCACCCCAGGGGCTTACGTGTCCTCCCCCAACACCACCTGCTTTAGTCCCCTGGACAGCAGGGGCCACAATCTCAACGATGGTCTGTGTTTCCTTGTCTAGCGCCCTGCTATCCCCGCAGCGCCTGCTCCTCGGGCCGGGCTTTTGTCTGTCTGGTTTACTGCTGTGTCCACAGCGCTCAGAAGGGGGTGAAGCCAATGGACAGGCAACGCTCAGTAAACAGGAGGGAAAGACAGAAGGAAACCAGGAGGTCGCCTAAGCTCAGAACATCCATTTGCACATCTGTGGCACACCATAAATAAAAGACTCTCTCTCTCTCTCTAAAGGTTCTTTTGAGGATTCAGAGAAAACGTTAGATGAAACATAAAGTGCTTACAAAGGGAAAGGAACGCCATAAAAACTCAAATTTTTAAAAAATCACGAATGTCCATCTCCGGGAGAGAGGACAATCAATCACGCGTTCGCAGGGTGGATCGTGTTTTGCCACGGAGAGAAAAGCTGCCGAGGCACCTGGCACCGCGGACGCATCTCACGACCTCCCTGGCCCGCAGCAGGGCCGGGCTGTGTGGGACGCCACCCTGGAGCTGCGGGCGCCTTCCGGTGAGGGCTCAGGGCCTGGCACTGCTGGCCAGGTGAGCAGGTGGCCTCCAGGAGCCCACAGTGCTCCAGATCTTCACCCGAGGTGGTGCACAGGCGTCAATTCAGGGTGCTGCACACCTAGCTCATGCACCTTACCATACAGAACTATCCCGCAAGAAAAATTATTCCAGTCGGGCGTGGTGGCACATGCTTGGAGGCTGAGACAGGAGGATTGGAGGTTGGAAACCAGTCCCGGCAACTTAGTGAGACTCTCACCAATGTAGCAAGACCCTATTTCAAAGTTCTAAAAGGGCTGGGGCGTGTCGCTCGGAGGTAGAACACCCCTGGGTTCCATCCTCGGTACCAAATAAAAAAATTAATATGCCAAAAGTGTTTTTCAGCAGCGCTACGATAGAAAGGGAGCTGTTCTGTCCACCCTGGTGACCCATGTGCCCACGAGCTGGCTGCTCCGGTTGACGGCCAGGCAGCCGGCCGCCCCCGCCGCACCCCGGCTTCGGGCTCTCTCGGGCCGGGCTCCTGTGGGGCCTGTTGCCAAGAGACCAGCTGCCCCCACTCGTGCGAGGTAAGGGAACAGGAAGCCTGGTCTGCTCTCCGGCTCCGAAGCAACAGGAAAAAGGTTGGGGGTGATAAAGGAGGGGGTGGGGCACTGAAGAGATGTGGGGATCCCCTCCAGGTGCTTGGGGGGTGTCCCCCGCCCACAGCAAGTACAGGGCCATTGTCGTTCCCTCTAGGAGCCCCAGCGCCAGCCATGCAGGGGGTGCCCCACACATCAAAGATAAAGCCGCTGAGCCGGGCATGGTGGCGCACGCCTTGAATCCTAGTGCTTGGGAGGCTGAGACAGGAGGATTGCAAGTTTGAGGCCAGCCTCAGGAATTGAGCCAGACCGTTTCTAAATAAAAAATAAAATAGGGCGGAGGCTGTAGCTTGGAAGTGGTACTCCTCTGGGTTCAATTCCCAGTGCCACAAACACACACACAAAAAAAAAAGAAAAAGAAAGGAAGGAGAAAGAAAAAGCCACCAGGTGTCACTCCCCTGTGTCAAGCCTCTAACGGCACTGCCACTTCCAGAATAAAACCACACTGGCCTCCACACCTTGGAAGCCCTCGGTGACCCCGAGTCTCCTCTCCCTCAATGGCCCAGGAGCTCCTGCCACAGGACCTTTGCACTGGCTGTCCCTGCTTCCCAGGGGTCCAGACTCATTCAGGGGTGCTCAGCTTCTCAGTGAGACTCAGCTGCCTCTGCTGCCCAGCACCCAATCCCCACGAAGCACACACCTTGCTTTATTTTCTCCCCGAGGACCTATCCCCTGTAAGAAATGTAAGTTTTCCTTACATACCACTGTCACTGCCTACATACACGGGGAGAACACCCGCCTGTCCTGTGCACCGCTGTGGCCTCCACGCACAGGATACAGCAGGTGCTCAATAAATTACTCAGAGGCCCAGGGAGGCTCATGAGCCCCGGGTCCATCACGGGACTGACTTTCTTATGACTTTCTGCCTCATCTCGATTTTCTGCTATGAACCTGTGTTATCTTTATAACTTAAAAAGCACAATTACAAGTCTGGTCCTAAAAGCCAGGCGGGGCCACCTAGGTCGACGGGTCTGAGGTCCAAAAGGTGAGCAGAAGACTCGGCTAGGGAGCTTTTCAAACCCACACTGGCTCAGGAGTCTGACTCCAGAGATCTGGAAAAGCGCAGAATCTGCTCTAAGTTTCCAGTAGCCAGGAATGGTGGTGCACGCCTATAATCCCAGTACTCGGGAGGCTGAGACAGGAGGATCGCAGGTTCAAGGCCAGCCTCGGCAACTTAGCAAGATTCTCAGCAACCTAGCAAGACCCTGCTTCAAAGCAAAAAATAAAAAGGGCTGGTGGTGTAGCTCAGAGGTATGACACCCCTGGGTTCAATCCCCAACGCCACAGAAAAATAAATCAATAAAAAGATCCCAGGTGACCGTGAAGGATTCCAGGAGCACAAGGAGCTCAGGACTGGCAGGGCATCGGGGCGGCCTGCTCAGAGGAGGAGGTCGAGGAGGATCCTGAGCCTCACCCTGACCAACAGGCAAGACCCAGCGAAGCGGAAATGACACAAGGAGGGAAACAGGAGACCCGGACCACATACCTTTAGTTGCCAAGCAACCTCGGGGTCACCGGGCCCATGACCTCTATGGGTGTCAGCGGGCATCAGGATCGCCAGGGCACTCTGAAAACGCAGACCTCGGGGCTCCAATTCAGTGGGACTCGGAGGCGCCCAGGCATCTGCTATGGGGGCGGGGAGGATGTTGGGGGTTGAGCCCAGGAGCGTCCTACCTCCGAGCTACACCTCCAAGCCCTATTTTATTTTTTATCTGGAAACAGGGTCTTGCTAAGCTGCTGAGGGAGGCTGGCTTTGAACTTGGGATTCTCATGTGTACTGAGATGACAGGCGAGCACCACCCCTCCTGGCACCACCTGCCTTTTTTTTTTTTTTTTTTTTTTTTTTGCGGTATTGGGGATTGAACTCAGGAGCATTCTACCTCCAAGCTACACTCCGAGCCCTATTTTTTATTCTTTATGTTGAAACAGGGTCTCACTAAGTTGCAGAGTGCCTCACTAGGTAGCTGAGGCTGGCCGCGAACCCGGATCCTCCGGTCTCAGCCTCCCAAATGCTGGGATTACAAGTGTGCGCCACCACGCCCGGCTAGCACCTGCCTTTTTGATGTGCTTCCCAGGTGCCTGCGATGGGCCCTGGGTCCAGGATGAGCCGAGCTCTGTCTTGGGTACCCGGGGCTGCGGGGCTGCCGTTCACCGCCCAGCTGGAGAAGCCAGGACCTGGCCCCAGCAGCGCCCGGTGTCATCCTGGTGTCACCTCCAGCAGCTTCTCTGGATCCCACACGCCACCTTTCCAGGCACACTCCCTGGCCAGTTCCCCATTCAAGGCCTCCAGGTGGTCTCCAGGGTTTTTTTTCTTGCAGTACTGGGGATTGAACCCAGGAGCATTCTACCTCCAAGGTACATCTACATCCCTATTTTTATTCTTTATTTTGAGACAGGATCTCATTAAGTTGCGGAGGGCCTCACTAAGTAGCTGAGGCTGGCCTAGGACCTGGATCTTCCTGTCTCAGCCTCCCAAGTACTGGGATTACAAACATAGGCCACCACGCCCGGCTTGGTCCCAGTTTTGAGAACTCATAAGCCGAACTCCCATGAACATCCTGATACATCGAGGTATCTGGAGTTTTTCCCCTGTGCTTAAGATTGTTTTCTTTTAGACTCCATTTTCAGAAATGGGATCCCAGGAAGGGCCAGGGAGAGTGCTAGGTGCCTTGGTGCTAGGAATTGAGCCCAGGGGTATTCTATCTCTGAGCTATACCCAGCCCTTTTTCTTTTCTTTTCTTTTCTTTTTTTTTTTTTTGAAATATGGTCTCACTACATTGCTGAGGCTGTCCTAGAACCTGTGATCCTCCTGTCTCAGCCTCCCAAATACTGGGATTACAGGTGTGCAGCAGCACGCCCAGTGGGACCATTCTTTAAGGTTCTTGCTGTCTCCTGTTAAATGTTTCTCCAAAGGGTTGGCTCCAATTACTACCCTAAAACGATGCCAAAAGCCATGCACCCTCTGGGCAGCACAAGCCACCATGGCACAGAGGAGGAGCCCCCGCCACGAGAACTGCACCATGCTGGGAAACATTCGGGGGGTTGCGTCAACACGAGTGTATGTAATCCATCCCTCGCCCCTGGGAGCTGGCTGCTAAGCTGCTGGGAGCCCCCAGCATGTGGATTTTATTACCTACATTTCATTTTGTGTGGGGGGCTGGGAGAGACGGTGCTGAGAATTAAACCTACAAGTTGCTCTCCCAATGAGTTACAGCCCTAGCCCTTTTTATTTTGAAACAGGGTCTCACTAAGTTGCTGAGGGTCTCACTAAGTTGCCAAAGCTGGCCTCAAACCTGTGCTCCTTCCTGTCTCAGTCTCGCAAGTACTGAGATTACAGAGCTGCACCATCTGCCCAGCTGCATTTGATTCTCCTGTAGAATCGATCTGTCCCACCACATCGTGGAACAAAATTGGTTACAGAAAGCTGGCCTG
>PVLC010050112.1:0-10226 GCA_004027655.1 Graphiurus murinus | reverse complement strand
TTTTTTTTTTTTTAAAGGAGGATGGCAGACTTGAGGTCAGATCCAGCAACTTAGTGACACACTTAGTTTCAAAAATAAAGAATAAAAGGGGTTAGGGGTGTAGCTCAAAGGTAGAATGCCTCTGGGTTAGATCCCCAGTGCCAAAAAAATTTTTTTTAATTAAAAAATTAAAGTTATAACACAATTCATGATTCTACATGAAGAAAAATGAAAGGCACAGTGCATAGGCAATTTGAGCTATTGATCACCATGCTGCCCCACAATGATCAATACCATGATGGTGAGAACACCATCACAGGCATCACCTTTTATCTGAGGTCATGGGGAAAAACTGATTCTGAACTGAAAAGACTCTGACCCAAAGGCTTCCTCTGAATTTTTTTGTTTTATGTTTTAAGTTTAATTCTGTTTCTATTTTGGTACTGTGGATTGAACCCAGGGTGCTCTACCACTGAGCTATACTCGCAGCTCTTTTAATTTATTTATTTTATTTTATTTTTTATTTTTTTGGTACTGGGGATTGAACTCAGGGGCATTCTACCTCCAAACTATACCCCCAGCCCTATTTTTTATTCTTTATTTTGAAACAGGGTCTCACTAAGTTGCAGAGTGTCTCACTAGGTAGCTGAGGCTGGCCATGAACCCGTATCCTCTGGTCTCAGCCTCCCAAATGCTGGGATTACAAGCGTGCACCACCACACCTGGCTTTAATTTTATTTTGATGCAAGGTCTGGCTAAGTTGACCAGGCAGGCCTCGAACCAATAATTCTCCTGCCTTGACTTCGCAAGTAGCTGAGATTACAGGCTTGTGCCACTGCTCATGGCTCAAGTTTTAATCTTGAGTCCTAGAGGGGAGGGACAACTGCTGATTCAAAGTTTCCTCTACAGAGCGTTTCCCTGCCACACCAATGACATCAGGCACAAGTGATCTCAAGCCCACACCAACTTTGCAGCTTTCTGCCTGTGCACTAGGTAGACAGGAAGGACCTGCCCTCTGGCTTGTGTAATTCTAACATGGCAATAATTTTATTCCACGGCAAAGGATGTTCTTTTGCATTCCAACCCAAGCCATAACAAGAATTCTATTGATTGTGCTAATAAGAGGTTTGGTGAGACTCATTTCTTGACAAACATCTTGAAGCCAACGGCCTGATCTCTCTGCTGAAAACTACTTGCTGAAGGCCATGCTCCTGTAGGCTCGCCAGAGTCTTGACTATACTCACAACAGCCACATTTCCCCAAAGTAAACCACAGTGCTTGTCCCCAAACATTCCCCTCCAAAATGTTAAGCTTAGGGCAGTGAGAAATCATCTTAACTCTTTGCTTATTAAGAGCTACAGAAAATAAGGTAGCATGAGAGTAGACTGAGCAGGACCCCAGGCCTCAGCCTGAAAGGCACCTTGTCTTTGGAGAAGCAAGATTTGAGAGGACAGGGGAGCTAGTTTGCAGTTCACAAATCATTTCAGAGGTGCACAGAGTAATTCTTTCCTCCAGATGTTTCTTTGTGTGAATATAGCCGGAAAACACCAGGAAAAGGGAGCAGCCGGCTCCTGCCCTGTGGCCAAGGAGCATTTGTATTGTCTTCCCTCACACCTGCATTTCCTCTGACAAGGACTCAAGCTTTGAAGAATTAAGCTTTTGTGAGGAACAAACAGGGTTCTTTCTAAGAGGCAGAAATGGAGCAGAGAAAAGGTAGAATAGAAGTAAAATGACAAATAGAGACACAGAGTGGAGTGACAGAGGCCATGTTTCTCCTTCTGTTGGTTCCAAGTGGAGCTTTTCTCTCAGCCTTTGCTCTCTTGCACTCCCCCTCCTGTTTGGCTTGTGATCAACAGTCTACTTATGCACAGCTTCCTCTGAATGAAAATATCTACTGTGAGCACTTCTATGTGCAAGAAGCATGAGTCACTTCAATGCATAGCTTTGGCTGCGTTTTAGAATGACTTTTACCTTTAGTGTTAGATTTTATAGAACTCCTTTCCAGTGACATGATATAGATTTCTGATTTATGCAAACGATGTCCCTTGAGGGAAAACGCATTTTAGAGCTCTCTGTATTGGAGTTGGGGGATTTGAAGCCTCAAAGTTAAACCCCACTTGGCATAAGCAGGTTTTAACAAAGACCAGTTAAATAAATGAATGAAAGAATGAAATATCCTAATTTAAATGAAATTGTCCTGCACACCTATGGATACTTCTGGAAATCTAGTTCTAGGAAGTTGTACCCACTAAGTCATTCTCAACTCACCAAAAATGCTAAAGGAAACAGCCTTCTAAAGTTAGAAAAGGCTAGGAGAACCCTTACCCTGAGACAGTTTAAATGCACAGGCAGTTTTAAATACTACAAATTTGGTTGTTACAAGGTAGGGTCAGGCCATCTGGATGCGATGCTTGCTTTCTTGTCTGAGAGCAGCACTGAAAGCACAAATCCTTTTTGCAGAAGTCACACGAAGCACCCAGGGGTTCCAGCCACAGGCAGTATAAAATGCCTATTCATAAAGCACTTCAATCCTCATACTTGGGAAGCCGAGACAGCAGGATCATAGGTTTGAGCAACTTAGAGAGACCCTCAGCAACTTAGCACAACCCTGTTTCAAGATTTTAAAAAAAGGGGGGGCCGGGGGGAGACAGGGGTTGAGGTTGTAGCTCAGAGGTAGAATGCCCCTGGGCTCAATTCCTGGTACCAGAGGGAAAAAAATGCCTGTTCACAGCTCAAGGCATCCTTCTGCAGTGCTGCTGCTACTGACACCCAGAAAAGCGCTCTCCCCCGAGGGCATCAGAGAGGCCGGGCCATCAGCCTTGTTGGCACTATTGTTATCTTCTATTGTTATCTTCTGCTGACAGCTGTATTGTTGGCAGGACCAAAGAGGGGCACTGCATGCAGGAGATGATCCAAGAAGACTAAGAAAGAGAAAACGAGAACTGTGAGAAAGGGGACAGTTCCACAGCACTGGAGCAACTAGATGATCAGGTGCCGTAAGCCAGGCCTGGTGGTGCCTGCAAGACTGAGACTGGAGGATCACAGGTTTGAGGCAAGCCTCAGCAACTTAGTGAGACTCTTGGAAATTTATCGACATCCTATTCAAAAGAAAAAGGATTGGGGATGTAGTATAGAGGTGGAATGCCCTTGGATTCAATTCTGAGTACAAAAAAAAAAAGAAAGAAAAGGTGCTATAAACCAATGGGTTCTAGGTGTGTGTGTGTGTGTGTGTGTGTGTGTGTGTGTGTGTGTGTGTGTGTGTGTAAGGGGGACAGTATATGGTGGCACAGGTCAAGCCAACTCCCCCTGGTCGACACTCTTTGAAATTCTGTCCCCAACCCCTAAGCATCTGCTGTCCCCTACTCAGAAGGCCTTGTGTCCCTGAGACAGGGAGGCCTACCACTTTGCCCTGGTTTTAAAAAAAAAGATCCTGAATTAGAGGAGCAATTTCAAATCTAGTGCTATTTTTAAAAAATCAAAGAATGAGACAATACAGATCTTTCAGAAATTTACTGTAGTTTGTTTGTTTTGATAGTATTCACTGAGAAAGGTATGCATTTTTAGTTGAACATACATAGTTAGGTTCACTTTATGAAATTTAATAGCTACTTTTAAAAATAATAGATTTGTACTGGACTAAATATAACTTAATTTTTACTTGGAATACCTCATGTATCTTTTTTCCAGTTTAAAAAAGGAACTTTTTTTTTAATTCTTTGGCATTTAAAACAGTGTGTATTCCTATGGCAAATGGCCATTATGAAAACCAACCAATAATAATAACAAGAAAATATGCCACTTTGCCAATGTGACATACAAAGTTGTTTTCCTGTCCCAACAGGAAACTGACTAGGTTGGCTCAGGAGTCTTTGCTCCCTGGCCCCAGCCTCCCCTCAGCTCGTAAAGGGCCTTCATTGCCTGTGCAGTTATACACATAGGAAATGCATCCTTGCTACCTAGAGTGCTTTTTCTGTTTGTTTTCTCTTCCAGCATTTGATCACTGGCTGGTGAACTGTTTGGGCCCACAGAGATCTCCAGACCACCAGCTCATGTATTTAAAAGGCATCTGTTTATTTTGAAAATGCAAATATGGCCTACCTCAAAGCTCATCTTAGAGACTGACAAGGAAGAAATGACCCACTGAGCAAGGGGAGAGGCTTCCAGTCCGGAGCAGTCCCTCCCTCCATCACAGCAAGATGGCAAGCGTCAGAGCCACTTAACACAGCTGCTGGGATTCCAGCAAAGGACCCACAATTAAACCAAGTAAGCAGGCTCATCTCTGAAGAACCAGCCAGGCAGATCATCTTGCACCCAATTTAAAGTACTGAAGATGCCATTTACAAGAGGACTCCGAGCCTTTGAAAGGGTGGCTCCTTCACTGATGGCTGCCTGGAAGAGGGCCCCAGAGCTGGGACACTGGCTCCTACCAGTGGCTGCCGGGTACTGGCAGTCCTCATGAGGAGAAAGCTGGGGAAGGTTAATACCCGACTTTGATCTCTGTCGAGGCATACCAGCAAGAATTAATTTACATTTCAGATGAAAAAGGTTGACAGCATGAAAAGGCAGCTTGTTGCTGGTATGAATGTGCAGTAATAGATCGGGAATTCTGAGAGGAAGTTCTGAGGAAGCTGAAGGGATCAGCCACGCGGCTGCTTTATTGGGAAGGAGATGAAAGGAAAACAAATTTCAATATGCGCTGCTCTGCTGCAACATGTAGGCCAAATGCTTTCTAAATTTCAAGGGCTGCTCTTTTAAAAATATATAACCTATCTTAGCAACACCGTTTTTTTGTTTGTTTGTTTGTTTTAAGTGGCTATAGGCCAGAGCTAGAAACACAAAAAAATGCATTCCCCAAGACCTAAATTTCAAACAAAATAGTTCATTGAAAAAATAATAATCAATTAGAGATTAATCTTAGAAAACAATCAGAAATGGCTGTGCTAAGACATCATCCCTAAGCCTCTTCCCGAAGATTTCATAATTAAGTAGACTGTTATGTCTGGGTCTTGTTTGACTTGGAAATGTCCTAGTGGCAGAAAGAGGAGTTCGTAATGAGAAGACTATGCTATTGGTAACATAGGAAGACCCTGTTTCAAAATAAAAAGGGCTGAGGATGTAGCCCTTTTTATTTTGAAATGTATATTGCCCATAAAATTGCAAACGCCATTATCTGATTCATGCATTTTTATCACCAATGCAAAACCTGCACATTTCCTGTCCCTGGTGTTGGCTGAAGGGTCGAGAGACTGCTTTCACTCTGGCTGCCACAAGGACAGTGGTGACAGCGCAGTGTTGGTCCCACTTTCAAGCCTGCCTCAGCCTCTGCAGAGTCATTTATATGTCCTGACACCACTTGATAGGTGTAGACACAGGCTATGAAGCTAAAGAGGAAGGCTGCTGGCTGAAACAGATATATATATACATATATATATATATATATATATATATATATATATATATATATAGAGAGAGAGAGAGAGAGAGAGAGAGAGAGAAGAGAGAAGAGAGACAGAGAGAGAGAGAGAAGGAGGCACTTACAGAAACGGTTTGTCTCCATTCCCACTAGGCAAGTTAGCTTTTCATGCACCTGCCCCACAGTCCCTGCACTGAGCAGATGTGGTCATCACTGTCCTGAGACATAGCAGACCCAGCTCCGCTTTGATGCGGTTTTCACTCAGCAGTAACACAGTGCAAAGCGGGGAACCTGTAAAGATGCTTTTCAGAGAAGGAAAACTGGGATTATGATTTTTATGTACTGGACTCAGTGGATTGACAATGCACACAGACTCAAAGTTTATATTTTGAAACATGTATTGAAATTTGGGCCCAAGCTCATGATCAAAAATCAGCCTAATGATCCTTCTTTGGGTGGGAGATGTGCTGTGTGTGTGTGTGTGTGTGTGTGTGTGTGTGTGTGTGTGTGTGTTGGGGAGGTTAGGAAAAGCTGCATCCCTCTTCCTGAGGCTTTGAAGTTATAGAGCTTAGAATTCTGTAGGAGATGGTGTTACAAGTTATACATTTGCATTTAAATGGAACCCCTTCCTCCCAAATATCTTAGTTCTAAATGTAGACCTTGGGCGTACCTAAGAGAGTTCTGAGAAGTATCCAAGGAGCCTGGTTCTGGGAGGGACCTGCTTGAAAAGGTCACAGCTGTCTTACTGAAGAATTTGCTTCAAGTCTGCAGTATCTGAAACCCTATCTCTCTGCCTACTGAGCCCACTGGCCTCTGCTCTCATTCCAGTTCCAATTTCTTGCACTCCTGGAGAGCCTGGCACATGCAGGGGCCTGTTTCCTCCAGAGCCTCACTTAGGTATTAGCAGCTTCAAGTGATAGCAGGAGCTCAGCCTGGCAGCCACAGTGGACATGGCGTTTGCAGAAGAGCAGAGTGGCCTGAGAGCCAGGGAGGGAGGGAAGGGCCATAGCCAGAGTGCACAGCTCTCAGGCTGCCAAAGACAAGCTGAGCCATGGAGCCACCACGCGCTGGCCCCTGGGATCCAGAGGACCATGCTAGCCACACCCAGGCCTGCACTTGGGAAACTCCAGTGGCTGGGAAAGTCGCTGAGTTATTCCTCCGTGAGGCTGAGAGACAGACGGGTCTTATGAATAAGCAGAGATCTAGACCAGAGCTCTGGTCTTACAGAGGAGGGACTTGTGACTCCAAGAGGGAAAGAGATTTGCCCAGCTGGTGGCATGTGAAGTGGACTCAACACTCTGCCCGTGTTCCAAGCTGGCTCTGCTGCTCATGAGCTGTGAGATCCTGGACAAGTCACTGTACTTCTGTGAGCCCTGGTTTCCTCCTCTGTAAGATCAGGATTATCAAAGCCCCTTCAGCCAAGTGTGGCACCTACTCGTGCTCACTATTACCTCAACATGACATGCAGAGGGTATGTCAAAACACGCGTGAGCCCCCCACTGAAGCTCGCAGCTCACTCTAGGGCTCCCAAACTGCTAGCCTTGTCACTTTTCTAAACTCACTTGAACGTAATCACAGAATGTCTTCAAGTGGACACTGCAGAAATGATGTTTTAATTACCTGCTTGAATCTGAACAGCAGACTCACTCCTTCTGTTGCTTATTTTCTTAAATTTCCTCCGAGCTTCATATCCTCTCCAGGCTAAAAATATAAAACCATGTGCTAGGAATGACATTAATTTACGAACGTGCCAGAGAATTGATATAAGCTGCTTCCCCTCCAATCTATTATGCCTCTCCTCCTTCCACCCTGCTTTCTCACTGGACAAAATGAGCAAAGATACGTGCACTATGGCAGGGGAGAAGGGCCTCTCTGTACTGCCAGCTCGGCTTCCAAGATGCTTCTGAGGAGTCAGTTTTGATCAAGCAGTGAGTTTCCAGAATACTCCGGATTCCACTTATGAATCACTTGGGACCCCTACCCAGGTGAGGTGGGTCCCTGTCACTTCAAATCATGGAGGAAGCCCTGTCTTCAGGACTTGGGGTTACAATGTGAGGGACACGACTTGAAGAGGTGATGGAAGGAACTGGGATAGCATGACCCTTTAATATTTTACAAGAAAGTCAGAGAGAAAGATAAAGAGGGGAGTCAAGGAATATAATAATAAGCACGACTAACATTTGTTGAAGTGGGACTCTGCAAGAAGTAAGCTCAGGAAGGGAAGCTGCAATGGAAGGGGAAAGGCGAGAGGACAGGTGAAGGGAAGGAGGGAGTAGAGAAAGGCGTGTGGGGGCAGAGTCCATCAGATACAGAAGAGGCAGTAAGCTCCGTGTGTGTGGGGGGGGCGGGGGGCGGCTAGGGATTGAACCCAGGGTGTTCTACCTCCGAGCTATACCCCCAGTCCTTTTTATTTTTTATTTGGAAACAGGGTCTCACTTAGTTTCCAAGGGCCTCACTAAGTTCCTGGGGCTGTCCTCAAACCTGTGACCCTCCTGTCTCAGCCCCCCAAGTACCAGGATTACATGCATGTATCACTACACCTGGCTACAAGATCTGGTGCTTTGACATCTACTCATCCACAGCATAGGAGCTCAAGTGCTGTCTGTAGCACATGTGACTTACACATGTGCACCAAGGCACATGCAGACCTAGGAGAGAGCCTGACAATTTGTTCCCTTGGGTTACAAGTTCCAGCTGGGCTGGAAGGGTGGAAAAGGCTGCTGAAATGGCATGATGCTGATGCTAGAAATGTGGCCATGGCACTGGAGTGTGTATCATCTCAGTTGTTCTGGGTGATGGGGCATGTGTCGGCGTGATGGGGGTTTTACATCAGTGGTCCACTCAGATTGCCTCTATTGTGCCATTTGTGATGACTCATGTGCTGCACTGCAAGGTCAGGGACCATGGCAGGCATTCTTCTCACGACCACATCCCCAGCACCTAGTACAGGGCCAGCCTGGTGGTGGGCACTTGATACATATTTGCTGAAGCAAGGCAAGGAGGGAGGGAGGGAGAAGGGAAGGAAGGAGAAGAGAAGGGAAGGAAGGAAGGAAGGAAGGAAGGAAGGAAGGAAGGAAGGAAGGAAGGAAGGAAGGAAGGAAGAGATCAATGAGAAAAGCAACAGGTGGGTAGCCACAGTACTTAGCAAAACGCCAAGACTTTGTGAGACCCAGGCCATGTACCTGACTGGATGGCAATAGCACCCTTCTCTCTCTTCTCTCTGACTCTTCTGTATCTCCTGGCTCCAAGCCATCCCTTGGTATATGCCTGCAGCACGACCACTCTGCCTATGACTTCTCGTAGCAGTAAATTTAATTGTTCAACATGGTAATATTTGAGAAAAACCTGAAAAGAGACATTAGTTTTAGCATGACACATGAGCTTCCCAACAGAAATCCAGTCTACCCTGGCATATTGTTAATGCAAATATTAAAGCCATTATCCAAATAAAGTTTACAGTGATCTGACTTATGCTCATGTTACTGACTTCTTGGGGGCAAATACAAATCCCCTTCTGAGGCTGAGCCAAGCCTTGATTCTTGACATAAACAGATGATGTTACCAAGCTTAGGCGATCCAGATGCTCTCTGGAGTCAGCCTGGAGTCCCGCTTTCTCAGCTTGAGCTCTACTCTTGCTCCCCCAGCCTCTGATGGAGGTGCCACCCAACAGGTTGAACCCATGGCCACCAGAGGACGCCGGAGGGAGAGGGACCCGGAGGACCCACAGTGGTCTAACATCTGCTGAGGAGCCATGGTGCTGCCCCCAACACTCAGGCTAAATCTGGCTTTGTGGGTGATTCAGTATAGACCATAAAACCCTGGGATCCTGCAGGGACGTGATGTTCCCCTAAATGAAAAGCTACACACGATGAAACTAATAAACAGGGTATGCAATAAATAACACAAAAGACTCGAAAGAAAAAAAAAAAAAAACTAACAGAGCTCTAAAGAAAACTCATCACCACCAACCAGCAATGTGATGTGTGCTAGAATAAGAAGTATTGAAAAAGGGACATTTAAAAGTGAGCTCAGAGATCTCATTCCAGAAATGCTAAGTGGCTCTCAAATGCCAGACAGAACTAGAGAGGAACCTTCTTCCCCTGGCCTCTACGGTCCCTGGGCTCCTGACTTGAGACCAGCAACGATCACTTTTAGGATTTGCCTGCTAAGCGACACCACTTACAAAGCCTTTCTTACCAGTGGTGTCAGTAATGAGAGACAAAGGTGTGAAGGACAGCGTCACAGGTGACAATTGAACACTATAGAAAAAACTACCTTTGTTCTCCCCAGGACCCAGTGATCCAGTCTGGACTTTTCCAAGATGGCCGCACAGCTCTCTTTGCTAGCAGGAGGCGTTTGATGTGCTCTGAATGCCAAGTAATAATACCTATAAAATAAAAGAGGAAAATGAAGCACTTTCAGTCACCATCTGATTTAGTATCATAGAATTGCTCTGGACCCATTGGCAAGCCTTGTTCTTTAACAGTAAATATTTCTTGAGCACCAATAAGTAATAGCAGAGTAGGTAATAAAGAACACACATTTCACACATACTAGCTTGGCTCTTGCCTACTTTTATATTTTCTGTGATGTGTATTTTCCTTTTAATTTTGCCTTGTAAAATCATATTTAATGTACATATAGGATCTTTTGCATGCAGAATCAATATATCTAATCCTTCAAAAAGCTGAAATTTAGACAGCTCTCCTAGTGAAAGTTGGAATTTTAAATGTATTGTAAAAACAATTTAAATCCCATCATACATATTTTGACTCTCCTTTGAAAAGCCCTATCTGAATCCACCTATATCTAACTAGTGATCATAGCCTGACAC
>PVLC010050111.1:0-10205 GCA_004027655.1 Graphiurus murinus | reverse complement strand
ATGCATCTTGGGAGGTGCATACAGGAGATCAACAAGAAAATAAGGTGGTAAGCTGGGTGTGGCGGCATATACCTGTAATCCCAGTACTTGGGAGGCTGAGACAGGAGGATTGCAGGTTTGAGGACAGCCTCAGCAACACAGTGAGATTCTCAGAAACCTAGTGAGATGCTGTTTCAAAATAAGAAAAAGGGCCTGGGGCGTAGCTTGGAGTTAGAATGTCCCTGGGCTCAATCCCCAGTACCAAGAAGACAAAAGAAGACTTAAGAGCTAAGGGGCCCCAGCAAGGGCCTCGATGTCGGTGAAGCTTGGAGATAGCATGTAGGAGGGTCAGGGCGTCTGAAAGGCCTGTCCTGCTTGTGGGAGGAACTGTCACAGACTCGGTGGAGTGTGTCCCATTTGGGGTGGAGGGCACAGTTTTATGGTCATGGGTGCTGAGGTTGTAGGGACCTTAGTCTGTTTTAGGATGAGGTTGCATGTCAGGTCTTGGACAATGGGGATTTGCGGATCTCTTTGGTATGTGGAAATGTATGTTGGGGTGGGGAGGGCTTAGTTTCTGAAAAGGCTGTTCTTCGTGGTCTTGCTCAGGATTTTCCCCTCCACATGCTTGGACCTTTCTTTCTCTGTTTCTGCTTCTTTCTTTCTTTTCTCCACCCTCTCCTCACCCCCCAGGCCATGGGCTCCCAGGGGAACCTATCCGCCGAAGTGGAGCAGGCTACTCGGCGCCAGGTGCAGGGCATGCAGAGCTCCCAGCAGAGGAACCGGGAGCGTGTCCTGGCCCAGCTCCTTGGCATGGTCTGCGAGGTCAGGCCCCAGGTCCACCCCAACTACCGGATCCCCGCCTAGGACCGCTGCCTGGGAGCCACCGTAGGGCCCGAATCGCCCAAATTAAAGTCACCTTCCCTTGCCTCCTCGCCTAGCATGTGCAAGGCCTTGAGTTCAATCCCCCACGCGGCCAAAAACAAAGAACAACTTCCCGCTGTAATCCTCCTCTCCGTTTCCTCAAAGTTCCAGGAGGTAGGATCCAGTATTCTTCTGTGAAACTTACAAATATCCTGCTCAAACCAGAACCTCCATGTTCCTTGATCCTCACTGGGACCTAGTAAACACCCGGATCAGCTTCATCCAACCCATCCTGTGGGATTTGCAGTGTGGAGGAGGGATGTGGGAAGCACCCCGGCTTCAGGGCATGGCAGATCTGGGGTCCTCTGCCACCTGCTGGCCATGCATCTGGGGCAGGCCTCTCAGCCTGGAAACCTCAAGTCCTCCTCTGTGACACAGAGTTATACTGTTGCAATGAGTAGCAATCATTCCTTAAAGGGCCTAGCATGGTTCCTGCCAGGTGGTAGTTGTGATCTGATAAAGGTCAACCCCCAGATCTATCAGCACCCTCTGCTCACCTGCCTGAACCTAAATACTGCTGCTTCCTGACTTCTGTCTGTGATAATGTCACCCTAGCCATTTTTTGATGTTGTTGTTGTTATTTTTAATGACCTCTTTTTCCCCCAAGGAACCTTATGATCCCTGAAAAGATGCAATGAGCTGGTGGTACCAGCCTGTAATCCCAGCTACCTGGGAGGCAGAGACAGGAGGATCCCATATTCAAGGCCAGCCTCAAATTTAGTGAGGCCCTGTCTTAGGATAAAAAATAAAAAGGGCTCAATGGTAAAGCGCTGTCAGGTTTAATCCCAGTACCGGTGTGTGTGCAGACTGGGGAATGACGATCTCACTTCATCCCTCTATTACGCTCCAGGTGGATACGCCATCTCTTAACGTTCTCTTTTGTCTCTCTTCAGATGGCCTTTCTCTTTATTGGATTTTCCCTTTTTTTTTTTTTTCCTGTTTCCCCAAAGACCCACCAGATGCTTACTGCTCCCTGAGACCTAAAGTGCTACTGTGTCCCCACATGCATGGCCCTCCCTTCTAGATCTTCAACACCTTGCTCTCCCTTTGTACCGAGAAAAAAGTGTCAATAAAATAATTATGATCAAGTCCACTGGTGAGTTGCAGACGCTTCTTTTTGCCTCATCATTTCTCATTTCCAGTCACTCTCTTGTTCCTTTTTTACATAACCTAAACACTAAAAAAGTTGTCTGTTAGCCGGGCGTGATGGTGCAGGCTTGTAATCCCAGGACTTGGGAGGCTGAGACCGGAGGATCCAGGTTCACCGCCAGCCTCAGCTACTTAATGAGGCCCTCCGCAACTTAGTGAAACCCTGTTTCAAAATAGACTAAAAAATAGGGCTGGGGGTGTAGTTCAGAGGTAGAATGCCCCTGGGTCCCATTCCCAGTACCAAAAAAAATATATATATAATATATAAAAAATAATATATAATAAAATACATATAAAATATAAGTAAATAATAATATAAATAAATATACAAAAATATATAATAAATATATATATATAATATATATTCATATTTAGTTGGGCATGTTGGTGCATGCTTGTAATCCCTGTACTTAGGAGGCTGAGACAGGAGGATAGCAGGTTTGAGGACACCCTCAGCAAGTAGTGAGACTCTCATCAACCTAGCAAGACCCAGCTCTTCTTTTTAGTTTTAAACAGAGTTTCATTAATTTGCAGAGGCTGGCCTTGAATTTACAGTTCTCCTACCTCAGCTTTCCGAGTGGCTGGGATTAGAGGCCTCCGCCATTGAGTCCCACTGGCAACTTAGTATTTCTTTTGTGAACAATTTGTTCATATCCTTTGTCTACTTTATCCTTGAGAAAAAATATACATATGTATACATTCCTTTATAGTATATTGTACCTATTATATACATTGTAATATTTTCTTCTATCTGTCTTTTGGGGGGGGCACTAGAGATTGAACCCAGGGGCATTCTATCTCTGAGCTACACCCCCAGCCCTATTTTTTTTTTTTTTTTTGTGGTACTGGGGATTGAACTCAGGGGTATTCTACTTCCGAGCTATACCCCCAGCCCTATTTGTTATTCTTTATTTTGAAACAGGGTTTCATTAAATTGCAGAGTGCCTCACTCACTAGGTAGCTGAGGCTGGTGTCGAACCCGGATCCTCTGGTCTCAGCCTCCCAAATGCTGGGATTACAAGCGTGTGCCACCATGCCCGGCTCCCAGCCCTATTTTTAATTCTTTATTTTGAAACAGGGTCTCATTAAGTTTCGGAGAGCCTTACTCACTAAGTAGCTGAGGCTGGCCACGAACCTTCGATCCTCCTGTCTCTGCCTCCCAAGTATTGGGATTACAAGTGTGCGCCACCACACCCGGCTGACTTTATTATATTTTAAAATCTGAAAAATGTAAAACATTGTATTTATATGAACACCTGAGGATTGTTCAAGTGGGCACAGTATCTTCAAATAAACAATTTGAGCCGGGCGTGGTGGTGCACGCTTGTAATCCCAGCATTCGGGAGGCTGAGACTGGAGGATCCGGGTTCGCGGCCAGCCTCAGCTACCTAGTGAGGCACTCCACAACTTAGTAAGACCTGGTTTCAAAATAAAGAATAAAAAATAGGGCTGGGGGTATAGCTCAGAGGTAGAATGCCCCTGAGTTCAATCCCTAGTAGCGAGAAAAAACAAAAAACCAAAACCAAAAACAACCAAATAAACAATTTGAAAGAAGACTAAGTTTAAGGAAGAAAACATACATTGTTGGCACAATGAACATTCTATTGCATTTACATTTACTTGCATTTACAGCAAATGGCTAATACTTCTATAACTGACTCTCATAGCTTATAAATATTACACCATCATACAAAGTAATAATAAACATATAGCACCATTTCCCCTTGAAAGTTCTAGCTTATAAAATAAAGTCCCAAGGACTGTAGGTTTGAGACCAGTCGCAGCAACTTAGTGAGGCCCTCAGCAACTAAGTGAGACCCTATTTCAAATAAAGCCAGGCACAGTGGCACATGCCTGTAATCCCAGTACTTGCTAGGCTGAGACAGGAGGATCACAGGTTTGCCACCAGCTTCAGCAACTCAGTAAGGCCCTCTGCAATTTAGTGAGATCCTGTTTCAAAAATAAAAAGTAAAATAGGGCTGGGGCCTGGGTTCAATTCTCAGTCACACACACACACACACACACACCCCAAAAACGAAACAAAACAACTCCCCCACCCCAACCAAAAAAGGGCTGGGGGTGTAGGGAGGTAGAATGCCCCTGAGTTCAATCTCCAGGCGCCTTTCCCACACACAGCACACAATGAATTTGAAGCCGGGCATGGTAGAGTACACCTGAAATCCAATTACTTGGAAGGTTGAGACAGGATTGCAGGTTTGAGGTCAGCCTCAGGAATTTAGGGAGACCCCTGGCAACTTAGTGGTACCCTGTTTCAAAATAAAAAATAAAATAGGGTTGGGAGTGTAGCTCAGAGGTAGACCTCTCCTGGGTACAACCCCCAGTAACCCTCCCCCCTCCACACAGGCACAGAGTATTAAAATGTTTGTATCCTGGCTGTTATCTTACTAGATGTATTGCTTTGCATATGTTGACTTACTTCTCTATTTGCTTGTCGGTAAAGTGGTACCTATTTCTTAATGTTAAGTGTGCTTACAGAAAGGGCCAAAGGCTTGTTGTCATTCTTATTAAGCAGCCGGTCATCCCCTGAGACTTCTGTAGTAGCTCCAAGAAGGAGATGTCAAATATTTCATTCAAGAGAAAAAGCCAGCCTGAACAATGGGGCTATTGGAGCCGGGCTAAGAACTTTCTGCTCCAATTAACAATATTTATAGAAAACTTTTTTTTTTTTTTGGTACTGGGGATTGAACCCAGGGGCATTCTACTTCCGAGCTACACCCCCAGCCCTATTTTTTATTCTTTATTTTGAAACAGGGTCTCACTAAATTGCGGAGGGCCTCACTAAGTAGCTGAGGCTGACCGCGAACCCTGATCCTCCGGTCTCAGCCTCCCAAGTACTGGGATTACAAGCGTGAGCCACCATGCCTGGCTTTACAGAAAACTTTACAATCCTTAAGCCCTCCCATTTAACAACACTTGGGCAGACTGTAGGCCCTCTCCCACGCTGTGGATGCAGAATACCTTCTTGACTCACAGACTTTGCTCACCAGCCCGAGGGCACTAGCTACACCGGCTTAATATTAACTTTGGGTAAATGCCACCTACAGTTCCCGTCACTGGGGAAGGGTCAGGGCAGGACCCCTGGGCACAGTGCTCTCCACCTTGCTAAGGCGGGCCTCTGCCATTCCCCAGCAGGGGCCAGAAGCGTCTCAGCAGTCTCAACGTAAGCCCTGCGTTCCGCAGGTCACCTTGACTACCGGGCCAAGGACCCCGTGGGAACTCGCGGCTCTACCGCCCACCCTCGTTCTTCGCGCGCCCTTGGAGGGGTGTCTAGAGTGAAGGCCTGAGTGGCAAATACATAAACGAAGAGGTGAAGGGTGTGGGGAACCGTAGGAAGAGTGAAGAAGTGTAACAGAAGGAAGAGACGTTAGTTTCTTTTATTGTTACTAGCAATAGCAGAGGAGTTAGACTTTAAAAAAAATTCTTGACAGGCATTTTCCAAAGGCAACCTCAGAGCCTGCGGAGCTTTAAGAACTGCCGAAGGTCCTTCTTCCGGCACCCGGCGCCTGCGCTCTAGCGGCCGAGAAGGCGGGAGGCCAGAGTACAGGGAAGCCAGGAACCGGAAGTGAAGCAGAATCCCTCTTTCGTCGCTGTTGCTGCCGCCATACGCGCTCGCCCTGCCCGGGTAAGCTTTGGCCTTCGCTACCATCCGCCTCCATCTGCGCTTCTCCCCAGCCATCCTGCAACCTGGGCTACTGATACTTCTTCTATAGACGATAATCTGGTCGCTGGGGGCCAGTTCGGTAGTTATTTTTAGTGTTTTCATCCTTTTCTAAGACGAAGAATTATTGGGGGGAGGCAGTGGAGCGGGGGGGGCACAATCCAAGATGGTGGCCCCAGCGCCATTGTGTTCCCTTTGCCCCCGGTTCTTGCAGGGGGCCCCTCGCTTACCCGAGGCCTTAGCAACGTCGCGAGGCGGCGCTAGGTGTCCCCTGATCCCGGGCCTTTGTGCAGGGTGGGGCCCTTCTCACCTTCCTTCGGGGCCTTTGCTAAGCCGCGGGGGATGAGCTGGAGGAGAAGCCCGCTTATAGGCCTAGTTGAATTTTCCTCATCTCAACTTTGCCGACCCTTATTTGTAGCGCTTCCCAATGTTTACTTGCAGTCATTGTATTTTCTTAGAAAGGAGTCTTACCTGAGGAGTGGCGCAAGAGTAATTGTAGACCATTTGGTAAACATTGTTACAGCTGGAGCGGGGATACATCTTTCTCAATTGTTACCTTCTTATTGTGATTCTTTTTGTGTTTGTTTGCTTACTTGCATTTCCTTTTGTTACTGTATCTTTGCGAAGTCCAGGGCTTCGCGCTTGGTAGGCAAGCGCTCTGGCACTGAGCTGCAACCCCAGACCGTTTTTATTTGTTTCTTGATACTGAGCCATTTCTCTTAGCCCTGCTCCCCGCTGTTAATTACACAGTGGTTCATTAAGAAACGGAAACGAGGGAATTGAACGGGAGGCTGGAGAGCGGAGGTGTGTGTGTGGGGGTGAACGGCAGCCACATGATGTTTTCATTTTGAGAAGTGAGCGCTTTGCGCAGTGCTGACCTTAATCTATCACCCTTGACTGATGGCTGCCGTGTTAGGGATCCACAGCGGTGAGATTATAGGGAAAGCATAGAATCTTCCTTTGAGGATTTTAAAGGACTTTCCTTCTCTTGTCCTTTCTGGTTTCCACTCCCCTAAGTCATTAGTCATATTCACCTGTTTCGTGACATTGTTTTTCTTCTCTGTTGTTACTTAAAATTAGGAATTTATAAGTTGGTCTTCCTAACTAACTGGTTTCTGCTACTGTGATCCTTAGTCTTGTTGGGAACCATGTACCTGGAGACCACTTTTTCCATTAGATTTGCTGTTCATTTTTACGTTTTGTATCTGTTACTTGTTCTTAACCGGTAGCAGGTTTACAGTTTAGGGAAAGTAGGATGAGTATAGGAATGAAAAAGGTGGTGAAGCTTGTGACTGATAATTCTAAGTTTTTGTCTTTTTTTTTCCTCCCCCTCTCCCGCTTGCTCATCTATCATTAGTATCATTCTTTTCCTTTGCTGTTTCATCAACTCCCTCCTTCCCCTCTCGGTTTCACCTATTCTGGAAGAACTCATCCAGAGACTCCGCCCCTCCTCCCCCTGCCGGCCCAGTTATGGCTGAGAACGATGTGGACAATGAGCTCTTGGACTATGAAGATGATGAGGTGGAGACGGCAGCTGGGGGAGATGGGGCTGAGGCCCCTGCCAAGAAGGATGTCAAGGGCTCCTATGTCTCCATCCACAGCTCTGGCTTTCGCGACTTCCTGCTTAAGCCAGAGTTGCTCCGGGCCATTGTCGACTGTGGCTTTGAGCATCCATCGGAAGGTACATTTTCTGTTGGGCATACTCATTAGGCTCTTCAGGGACACAAGAAAAAATTGTGTTTGTGGTTCCTCAGGTGGTGAAGATTTGTATTTAGGATAGACCAGTAAATAAGAAAGTACCGAAAACAGTCTTATCAGAGAAGAGGCATATGTAGGCTTACCTTTCATGGTCTCACGAAAGTGCTATCGATCCCAAAACAATTTAAAGGACTATTTGTCCTTGTGCCTGGCCTTTCTTCTTGTTTGCTTATTTTATTTTACTTATTTTTTGTACTGGGGATTGAACCCAGGGGCGTTCTACCTCTGAGCTACACCCCTAGCCCTATTTTATTTTTTATTTGGAAACAGGATCTCTCTAAGTTGCTGAGAGCCTCAGTAAGTTGCTGAGACTGGCTTTGAATCTGTGATCCTCCTGTCTCAGCTTCCCAAGTATTGGGATTACATGCGGGCACCACTGCGCCCAGCTTTTGTTTTGTTTTAAACCTTATCATTTTGACTATCAATTTTAAATATCTAGAAAGGGCCTGGTTGGACCTTCAGTCCTCCTGTTTTGAGCCAGGCCAGCTCTGGTTTCTGGAAACCTTCTTGACTGGTCTGGGTCAGGTACCAAGTCCTTTATTTTGTTCAAGGTTGCAGGGTTACGTGACCCAAAGCATGGCAACCTAGTTATGAGAAATGGCCTGTGGCAGGCATTCAAAAGCCGTGGACTGTTACAGTTTTAAGAAAAATAAGGACAGAGCCAGAAGCACTGAAGGTGAGCCGTTGGTAGGTGCAAGAGGGTGGTTAGCACCTCTGGGGAGGCCTGGACCTGGAGAGGGCAAGAGCTAGAAGGACCTCGGAGGGTCTGATTGGGGATAAATGTAATTGCGAGCGGGCAGAGAGGCAGAAAGGGTTGTAAGTTGGCAAGAAGCAGGCAAATACTTTAATTGAGGGGAAGACATGGGTTTGGCATGGCGAGAAAGGTTGTAGAATTGCCTGCTTTTCTCTGGCTTTTCTCTTCTAGTCCAGCATGAGTCTCTGGCTTTTCTCTTCTAGTCCAGCATGAGTGCATCCCTCAGGCCATTCTGGGAATGGATGTCCTGTGCCAGGCAAAGTCCGGCATGGGAAAGACGGCGGTGTTTGTGTTGGCCACGCTGCAACAGCTGGAGCCAGTCACTGGACAGGTATGCTGGGGAGAGTGCCGGAGAGGGTGGCCTGGCCCAGCTGCATGGTGTTCTCGGGCTGCGAGTAAGTGTGGGTGTAATGATTTGATCCCAGAATTGAAGTCGGTTATCTGTCAGGTGTGCTTTATCATCCTCACAGGGGTGAAAGGGAGTGTGAACTTACTCTGTGGTTTTTTCCGTCTCCTCCTCTCCCCAGGTGTCTGTGCTGGTGATGTGTCACACTAGGGAGTTGGCTTTTCAGATCAGCAAGGAATATGAGCGTTTTTCTAAATACATGCCCAATGTCAAGGTAAGCCAGGGTAATGAAACCTGGGAGGATGCGGATGTGGGGGTGGGAGGCATCTGAAATATGTAGGTCAACGTGTGTCCCACAGATGTTAAACACGTTAGAACCTCAGCATACATGTAACTGATAGTAAGTTCCTGAAAACTTAGGGTGTACAAGAGATCTTATTAAAACGTAGGACTCTTGGATTTGGATTACAGTTTCAAAGATGCTGTATTTTAATTTTGGAGAAACTTTACCTTTTTTTGTAAAAAAAAAAAAAAAAAAAAGGTAAAGTTTTTTGTGTGGTGGTGCTGGGAATTGAGTCCAGAGGCATTCTACCTTCAAGCTTCCAAGCTACACTCCCAGACTGATTTTATTTCTTATTTGGAAACAGGGTCTCACTAGGTTGCTGAGAGCCTCACTAAATTGCTGAGGCTGTCCTTCAACCTGCAGTCTTTTTGTCTCTGCCTCCCAAGTACTAGGATTAGAAGCGTGTGCCACCATGCCACATTTTGTTTGCTTTGGTTTAACACAGCTTAAGTACAGCTGTGTAGCATGGGAATTCATGTTTGTGCTGTGGACGATGCTTAACCACAGGCTGCTCTTTTATTTGTATGCTTCTTTACGTTACCTTTGAATCGCTGCACTGCTTTGGTTGATAGTTTTGAGAATTTCAGGATGTGGCAAGAGAAAGTTAGAAGCTCTAAACTCCAGTGTGGTATGTGAATTTTGAGAATTCCTTAAAATGGCAGAAAATCAAAAGATAGGGACCACAACAGAGTTGGTTTGAATTGTTTTCTATTTTATTTTACTTTTTGAGGTACTAGGGATTGAACCCAGGGGCATTCTACCTCCAAGCTCTCCCTCCCAGCCTTATTTTTTATTATTTTTGAAGAAGGGGCTCACTAAGCAGCTGAGGATGGCCGCAAACCTATGATCCTCTTTTCTCAGCCTCCCAAATACTGGGATTACAACCATGCGCCACCATGCCCAGCTTTGTTTTCCTATTTGTTTATTTTTGTGGTACTGGGGATTGAACTTGGGCATTCTACCTCCGAGCTACACCCCCAGTCCTATTTTTTATTCTTTATTTTGAGACAGGGCCTCACTAAGTTGCCGAGTGCCTGTCTCATCTTCCCAAGTACTGGGATTACAAGCATGCACCACCATGCCTGGCTTGTTTTCCATTTTATAACCTTAACATTCATGGTGTGGTTCCCATACCAGTAGCTTCAGTGTCATTTGGGAACTTGATGTAAATACAGATTATATCTTCTGAGCATGAAAATAACATTGTAACATGAGAGACACTGATGTATATAACTTTGTCTTCCTGGCTAGGGTGGGGTAAGGAACACTACTTTCT
>PVLC010050110.1:0-10226 GCA_004027655.1 Graphiurus murinus | reverse complement strand
GAGTCCTGGGAGAGGGCATTTGGAGGCTCACTGAGCCAGCAAGGGCGGGGAGGGGCTGCTTCTTGGTGCCTGGAGGTGAAGGGGGAGGCAGTCCAGACCTGGAGTGATGGAATACATCGCCGGGGGTGGGTCCCGGGTCTCCGGCCCTCTTGGCTGCTTTGGGGGGTTCGTGCGCCCTGGGTTTGGTGTATGTGTAGGGGGGGTGGGGGCGGGTGAGGAGCTTCCATTCATTCCCGCCCCTCCTTCTTGTCCACCTTCCCAGTGTCTGGGCGTTCCTTCCGGGGGAGGGTGAATTTTAGGGTTTTGCATTCTCTGTCTTCTGCCAGAAAAAGAGAAAGAGAGAAGGGAGCAGGAAGGAAGAAAGAGAGGAGGGAGGTCGCCTGGTCCCTTAACTGTGGGGCCTTCTGTCTCGTGGGTGCTTCGCCGCTCAGGTCCTTACCTCCTGGTTCCAGGGGTGGCTCACGGATGCCGGCATTTGAGGCTGGGCTGGGTCTTTCGGGAGGCAGGGGAGAAGGCTCTGGCGGGGAGGCCCTTCATCCCTGCCAGGGGAAGTGTTCTTAGCCCCATCCTGTCCTCAGCTACACAGGGGTGGGCGGGACTGGCTGGCGGAGGCAGCGGCCGCTGCTGGGGAGTTCTCTCCTGGAAGCCAGGCCTCTCTGGGCTCCAGGCCTGGGCTGAATCCACAAGACCAAGGGCTTCTGAGAGGAGGGGCCGGTTCTGGAGGGGCTGGTGAAGGCCTCTCTTCCCTTCCACACTCGATCTCAACCCAGGGCCGACTGTTCCCTTCTGCCCGCCCTTGCCAGTGACACAGACACCCTGACACGGATACACACGCTCGGTGGCACCCACCCAGACACACGCCTACACAGGCACACACACCTGCGTACACAGCACACCTCCCGGCAGCACGCCACCCACACGCCCCGCCCAGAGAGACTACCACCTTGTTGCCTGCTTCGGAGACCTCCCCCAGGAGCCCTGCTCTGGTGCTCATGACACACGTATGGCCCTTTCATGCCCCCGGGTCCCCTGACACCGCAGAGTCCCCCCGTCCTACCATCCTCCTCCCCAGACCCACAGGCATCTGGGGCACCCTGAACTCCTGCAGCACATGCCTTTTCCTGGAACACACCCTTTCCCCAGGTGTACAAGCCCACCTCTTCAGAGGTGGCCCCCACCCCCGCCCAGGCACATCTTTAAGTACCGCATGTTTGTCTGGGTCCTAAGCGCTTTGCCGCAGGCTTTTGTGTGAGTGCACGTGTGTGTACGTGCATATGTGCATGCATGCATGTGTGTACACCAGTTATTATTATTATTATTATTTTTTGCGGTATTGGGGATTGAACCCAGGGGCATTCTACCTCTGAGCTACACCCCCAGTCCTATTTTTTATTCTTTATTTTGAAACAGGGTCTCACTAAGTCGTGGAGACCTCACTAAGTAGCTGAGGCTGGCCGTGAACTTGGATTCCCTGGTTTCAGGCTCCCATGTACTGGGATTACAAGCATGTGCCACCACGCCTGGCTCAGTTATTATTTTTTGAGACAGGGTCACAAGTTCGAGGCTGGCCTCAAACTTGTGATCCTTCTGTCTCAGCCTCCCAAGTTTCTGGGGTTACAGGCACAGGCCACTGTGTCCCCCTCTGACAAGCATGCTAACTGCCCGTTGTGCTGTGGCTCACCCCGCAGGCCCTCTCCCACACGCATTCTCTGTCGCTCTCACAGTTTTGGAAGCCCCCAAGCCCTCCCACTCCTGTTGACCACAGCCACCATCCCTCTCTGTCCAGCCCGGTGCTTGGCCCCACCTGGCCACCTCCGACTGACCGTGACGCTCTGCCCCCAGTGGGAATCCTCACCCACAGGCCCTGCCCCTGCCTGGTGCAGCCGACAGACTGCCCCTTCCTTCCGAGCCCCGCCCCCTTGGGGACACCCCAGTGTGTGTCCTCACACGCCAGCCACCCCGCAGCTCCATCTGTCTCTGCAGCTCTTCCATCCCTGCACCTTTCACGCTGCAGGCCTGTGGGCTCCCCGAAACCCACCCACAAATAATCCCGCGCACCCCCTCAGATGTGTGCATGGCACCTCGTTGTCACCCATGAAGCTGCTCTTGTGAGGCTGCATGGTCTCCACTCTGCCCTCTCCAAGCCTCAGTTTCCCCCTCTGTGCAATGGGCGCTCTCATCCCTGCCCCCTGGGGATATTACGAGGACTGACTGGGTGAGAAGATTGTGACGGCAACAGGAACAGTAACAACCGGATTTCTTGTACACCTACTGTGTGCCTGGCTGCGACCGTCATCTCATTGGATGTATTTGTCAGGCACATAGAAGGCCCTCAGTCAGCAGTTCCTCGTTTTTTTTTTTTTTTTTAATGGTCCTGGAGATTGAACTCAGGGGCATTCTAACTCTGAGCTACTTCTCCAGCCCTTTTAAAATTAAAAAAAAAATTTTTTTTTTGAAACAGGGTCTCTCTAAGTCACTGAGGCTGGCCTCAAATGTGTAATCCTTCTGTCTCAGCTTCCTAAGTACTAAGATGACAGGCATGCGCTACCACGCCTGGCTAGCGGTAGCTATTTTTTATCATTATCACAACCTTTCCTACACACACACACACACACACACACACCTGCCATGGATACCTTCGTGCACAGTCCCAGGCACCTCAGGCTTACTCACAAGGCCGCCCCTGGAGCCATCTGTCCCTTCTGCATTGCTGGGTGCTCCCACCCAGGTTGGCGTGCCCCAGCTGTGCACAGCGCAGGGACACTGGGTATGCTCATCCCTCCCACTGTGTACCCGCAAGGCTGCACGCACCTGTGCTCCAGCCCCCAGGCCTCCGAGTCACTCCCCTGCGCCTCCAGCCCCAGCCCGCCCACTGCCCGGCCCCTCGTGCTTGGTGGCGGCCTTCTCGAGCACAGAGACCTGCTCAGGGGACCTGGGTGCACACCCGCTCCCTCTCGCCCCTGCCAGAATTCTTGGGACTCTCCTCTCTCTTGTCCACTTGGGCCACTCTTGGTCCCCTCTACCTTTCTAGGCAGGGCAGGTGCCCAGCAGAGTGGGGAAGGGCCTGGGGCCCAGGACTTGGACGGAACCAAACCCGAGCCCCAGCTGGCCGCTGACCTTGTGTAAGCCTCTTCTCCCCTGAGCGTGGCGTTTCCTCCTCTGCAAAGGGAGGCAGGGCTAATACCTGCCTTCCTGATGCCCCTCACGAGTTCCTGGTGAGAATCAAAGGAAACATTAGACACATGTAGTGCTACAAACTGGAAAAGGCTGCGGAGTTTCAGGAGTGATCATTACCGTAACACACTTCACACTTCAGTCTCTGCTAGGCACCGTACTGAGTCCTTTACACGTATTAATTCTAATTCTGACAACACTATTATTATCCCCGTTTTACACATAAAGTAAGTGAAGCACAGAGAGCCTGTGTAACTGGCTAAAGATCACACAGTTTGGCAGAAATAGTGTTAGCGTCAGACACCAGGCTCCAGAGCCGGTGCCTCTAACCTGTGTACTATCTTGTTTTTGCCGGATGGACACTGAGACTGCGGCTGGGCGCGGATCTGCCCGGGTCTGCCCTGGTGTCTGCTAGGACTTCAGGGCTGAAAGAAGGAGGGGGAGGGGAGGAAAGAACTCTTTGCAGCCTGCCAGTCCTGCCCGGTGTTTGGTGGGGGAAGAAGGGTGCCTTCCAAAAAATATTCTGACCCCGAGGGAACCTCAGGGGTCAAACAGTCTGATGCTCCCTTAGGATTTAAGAGCCCCCTTCTGAGCCTCTCTGAGCAGTAGTCATCCCCCTCAGCTTGCACACCTCCACAGACGGGGAGCTCACCCCACCGGAGGCAGCCTACTCCACTGTTGCATCTTTTGGATTGCCAGCAAGTTTCTCTTTAGCTTGAGCCAAAACCTCCCCCCGCCCCCCATAACACGCACTCCTCCCACCTGTCCACGCTGCCTTCTGGGGCCACCAGAATGTGTGTAAACCTAGCTCTTCCTCCCTGGCGCCTGGGGGAGGCCCCTGCTGTCTCGCTCCCAGCTGGCATAGAGGATGCCGGCGTGAGGAGAGGAGAGGAGAGGAGAGCGGGAGCGAGGCTGGCATTCCAGGGCTGGCCAGAGAGGGGGCTGACCAGGAGCTGGGAGAGCGCCCAGGCCCGGGGCTTTGTAAATGAGCCCCAGGAGCTCACTCTGGAATCCGCATCCCTCTGCTCCGTTTGCACTGGGGTGTGGGGCGGAGGGTCAGCCAGTACAGTGGAAGCATCTAGAATGGAAGCTAGTGATTTTCGTTCTTTTTTTCTTTTTCCTTTTTTTGGCACTGGGCTTGAGCCCCCTGTTCTACCTCTGAGCTACACCCCCAACCCTTTATTTTGAAACAGGGTCTCACTAAGTTGCTGAGGCTGGCCTCAAACCTGCGATCCTCCAGTCTCAACCTCCCAAGTCCTGGGCTTACAGGAGTGTGCCACCATGCCTGGCAGACCCGAGTTCTGAAGTCTTGCTCTGGGACTCAGGTTCCACCTCAGAAAAACGAGAGGGACCAACTGCACGGGCTCTGAGGCCTCTGTCTTTAATGCGGGTGTGGCCATGGACTTTGGAACCAGCACACCCTTTACCTGCTGTGCAAGTGAAGTCATTCTTCTTAGCCTGGTGGCTTTGTCTCTGAGACCAGGTGACAAAATTGGCCTCTTAGAACCCAGGGGGCAAAAGAGATAGTGCCCCAGTCAGCAGCTAGCACTCCCTACCTGGGGACAGCCTCAGCAGCCTTGGGCACGCTGTGTTGGCACAGCCGGGCTGGGGGTGGGGTGACCTGGGCTCTGTCTCCTCTGGCCCTCACTACACCCTCTCCCAGCAGCTCCTCCTGAGCCTCCCCTCCCCCATCTTCCAACAGCCAGACTGGCCCCACTGTGGTATCAGGTTGAAATTTTGGGGCTTCCCACTCTGCTGAAGTAGGGGGTGCGAGCTGCTGCCTGGGTGCAGAGTCCTGGGATTTCTTGGGAGAGTTTGGTCCCTAGAGGAGCCCTGGCTTGGGGCCATCAGGGGCTGTGCGCTGACATCTTCAGCAGGCAGGGACCCTGGGAGCCACACCGCTAGTGGCAGTGGGCACTGGAGAAGAAGCGTGGGTCTTGGGGGACAGTGTCTGGACTGTGGGTGCAGGGGCCTTCCACGGCAAAGCCCAGGAGAGGGGCCTTGCTCAACTCCTGAGGCAATGGCCCTGCCCTGGGGAGCAGATCCCTGCACATAAGGCTGCTGCTGAGGCCAGAGACCAGGTCTCTGCTCCCGCCTTCCGGGTGGAGCCCAGGAAAGCCGGTGCGTCCTGGGCAGCAGGACCTGCATGCTAGGAGCAGGGTGGGGTGGAGGCTGGGCGGGCAGAAGCCTGGTCCTGGGGTTGGGGAGGCTGGAGGGAGCGGCAAGGAGCAGCAGGTGTCCTGGGCGCTGCAGATGGGGTGGAAAGGACCCAGGTGTCCTCTTAGTTCACGCTCCACTTGGGGCTGTGTCCCAAGTGTCTTTGAGTCCCTGGAGAGGGGACTCAGCAGGGCCAGGGCTTCCTCCTGGTTGGCCCTGCAGCCCCTGTCCCCCAGCGCAGAGCCAGGCCGCCGCCGGTGCTGCAGAGCTGTGGGCTGTGGGGAGAATGAGGGATGAGGCTGGAGGGGCCGCGCGCCCAGCCCCTGCCCTTGCCCCTGCCCCACGCACCGCAGAAGCCCAGCCCCTGCCCTCGCCCCTGCCCCACGCACCGCAGAAGCCCAGCCCCTGCCCTCGCCCCTGCCCCACGCACCGCAGAAGCCCAGCCTCTGCCCCCAGCTGCCCACAGAACGCAGCTCCCCACCTGCTCGCCCTCCACACCCGGAACAGTGGCGTCCCGGGCTCCCTGACTCCACCTGCTTTGCACCCAGCCCCCAACCGGGTGACCTGCCTCTGGTTCTCAGGCCTCGGGCTCTGCCCTCCCTCCCCAGTCCTTCACTCTGTGTCCTCCTCCAACTTCCTAAAGGGAGGGAGAGCCTGCCCCCAGAACCCCTCTGCCGTCTCCCTAGAGGGCGGGGCTGTGAGCAGGGTCCTCCCTAGATGGCAGGGGACAGGGTGGGAGGGGGACAGGGGAGAAGATCCCCTCCCTTCCCGGAGCTGGGGGTAAGAGGACAGCCACTCATAGCCCTGTTCTCTAGGCTGAAATCAATAGCTAATTAATTCCCTCCCCAAAACAGTGGCCGGAGGTGGGGGTAGGGGCCGGAGGGGGATGGTAGCTCTTCTGATCACCAGGGCTGGGCTCCCCTGGTTGGGGGGCCTCTGGCTGCCCCTTTTAGGGAAGAAGGGGAGCTTCTGGGCCTTTCCCTTCCTCCAAGCCTCAGGGACCCCCCTCCCCTGCCCTGGACTGGGATGGGGGTGCATGTGTATGGGGGGGCAGTGAGGGCGTCAATCAGGCTGGGAGCAGGTGCTGCATTTAATTTGATTGGCTAATTAGCCCGCGCATGTTAATTATCTCCATTACCCAATGAGGAGAGGCAGTGGCAAGCTATATATAACCCGACAGTGTTTGTAGGAAGTGGGGGCTGCAGGCCTGGATCTCCTCCCCTGCCTGGGAAGGGGCAGCCCGGGGAGGGGTGATGGGGCAGGATGCTCGGGTTCCCCCTGGGAGCCCATAGGACTGGGGGGCACAGTCAGAAGGCAGCGATGGAAGGAGCTGAGGAGGAAAAGCCGGGACTCTGCAGGTCTTTAGAGACACTACTGATGGCTTCTGAGCCTTCTCTGCCATCTGCATGTGTCACTCCAACCACCCCGCCCTCCTCGGCACAGCCCCTCACTATGACTCTTAGGGGACCCTAGCTCCCTGCTTTTGTACCTCCGCTCTTGGGCTCCTCACCCCACCCCTGCATCCTGCCCCTCGCCGAGCCAGCCTTCCCCTCTCCTTCTGGTGCCCACCTCTCTGCACTGCACCTGTGGCTGTCCTGCCCTTGGTCTCCTTCGTGGACAGACTTGGGATCCGAGGCTCAGTCCCCTGCCAACTGGCTGGCTGTGTGACCTTGGGCGAGTCCCCAGACTTCTCTGTAGGGGTTTCCCCAAGGGCTAACTGGGAGTAATGGGACTTCTCAGAATGATTAAAGAAGATGGCATTTGTAAAAATGCCCAGGATCCAGGGCCTTGACAAATGCCGTTTGAATTTGGAATTTAATTTTCTCAATCTTCTCTTTCTTTTCTCCTCCATTACTCTTCCATCTCTGCCACTTTTTGCATGGCCCTCTCCTTCCTCCTTCTTCCCCCACCCCATCTTTCCGTCTCCTCCTAAACTCGGGCCCCTCCCTGTTTCTCTCGCAGGCTTCCTCCCTACCTCCACTCCTCCCTCCCCAAAATAAAATCAATGCAATATTCAGGAGGGTTGTTGGATATAAATAATTACGACTTGGAGTTTAACGAGATGCAAATTCCCCTCCCCGTTGTGGGGTATAAATTGCTCTCTGACAGCCAGTTACAAGGGTAATCATTTCAGAAAGGCAATTTTATGCAAATACGCTGCCTGCCTCCTGGTAGCTCCCCTATTCCTGGGTGGGGGGTCGGGAGGACCTGAGGGGTGAAGGGAACCCAGGTAGTGGGGCCAGTCCTGAGGCTGAGGACTGGGAACTGGAGGTTGAGCTAAGTGTCACATACTTAGCTTCAGAAGGAGCGGGGCTGCTGAGTGGTGATGTTGGGGCCTGGTATGGGGTGTGCGTGGTTTGGAGGGCATGGGAGACTCACAGCTGGATGCCTCTGTCCTTGCGGGGAGGCTGATGGCTTAGGGCTGGATACCTGGGTCCTGACTAGCTTCTCTCCTTTGCCCCCTTCCCAGCCTGGTTATCTTGTGATACCATTGACGAATTGGCATTTAATTAATCCCGATGAATTATTTAGCAACTTCATTATCCGGCATCAAGAGCTGATGAGAGGGAGGGCGAGAGTGATCCGTGGCTGGAGGTGGGATCCAGCCACGCACAGAAGTCGGGCAGCTCAGAGAAGGGGCTGGGTCACCAGCTGGAGGCGGCATCCTAGACCTCCTCCCCAGGAGCTGGCCTTGGTCCTGACGCATGGGTCTTTTGAGAGGTTAGAGTGAGGGCAGGATGGGACTCCTACTGGACTCTAAGATGTCATCTTCCCGCCTGTCCTCATCTCAAAACAATATCCCTACTGAGTGCCATCTCTCTGCAAGTGTTGCGCTCCTAGTACTTCCGGCCGTGAGGAGGTTTCTTGCTTCAAAAGCGTCTCCAGGTCAGGGCGAGCTCAAGTCCCAAAGAGAAGCAGGTGACCACCTGCTGGTTCGGGGGGGCGGAGCCAGACACTTAGGGGCCTGCTCCTCCAAGCCGCGCACTTAACCTTTCCTCTCTGTTTCCCGCAGGCGTCCCTCCCCCAACTTCCGTCCGAGCCCGCCGAGGGGGAGGGGCTCCGCCGCCGCCGCCGCCGCGGGAAGTCCGCACCTGGGCCTCTGCGCGCCTCGCCACGCGACCAGGCCCATGGCACTGTGAGCCCGCGAGGGAGCCCCGCTCGGTGCGAGGGGCGCCCGGCCCCCTCCCCGCCCCATGCGCCCGCGGCTCTGAAGCCTGAGCGGGGCCGGGGGCCGGGCGGCGCCGGGGCCGCCGGAGGCATGGCGCCCGGGAGCCGGTGGCGACCGCCACCTCCGCCGTTGCTGCTGCTGCTGCTGGCGCTGGCGGCGGGCGCCGGCGGCCTGGAGTTCGGCGGCGGCCCCGGCCAGTGGGCTCGTTACGCGCGCTGGGCGGGCGCGGCGAGCAGCGGCGAGCTCAGCTTCAGCCTGCGCACCAACGCCACGCGCGCGCTGCTGCTCTACCTGGACGACGGCGGCGACTGCGACTTCCTGGAGCTGCTGCTGGTGGATGGGCGTCTGCGGCTGCGCTTCACGCTCTCGTGCGCGGAGCCCGCCACGCTGCAGCTGGACACGCCGGTGGCCGACGACCGCTGGCACATGGTGTTGCTGACCCGCGACGCGCGCCGCACGGCGCTGGCGGTGGACGGCGAGGCCCGCGCCGCGGAGGTGCGCTCCAAGCGGCGCGAGATGCAGGTGGCCAGCGACCTGTTCGTGGGCGGCATCCCGCCCGACGTGCGCCTCTCGGCGCTCACGCTCAGCACCGTCAAGTACGAGCCGCCCTTCCGCGGTCTCCTGGCTAACCTGAAGCTGGGCGAGCGGCCCCCGGCACTGCTAGGCAGCCAGGGCCTGCGCGGCGCCGCCGCCGACCCCCTGTGCGCGCCCGCGCGCAACCCCTGCGCCAACGGCGGCCTCTGCACCGTGCTGGCCCCCGGCGAGGTGGGCTGCGACTGCAGCCACACGGGCTTCGGCGGCAAGTTCTGCAGCGAAGGTGAGTCCCGGGAGCCGCCGCAGGGCGCCTGGGCGCGGAAGTGTCCCGGGGCTTCGAGGGCGGGTGTCCGGGGGGGGAAGGTTGGAGGCTTTGGATCGGGCGAGGGCGTGTGAGAGTGTGAGTCAACGCGCGAGGGTCGCGAGGGGCGTGCGAGCCCGCGGGTCTGCCAGAGCGCGAGTGCGGCGGGAGCTGGAGCGCCGGGTTGATGTGGGCGGGGCCCGCGCGAGACCTGGGGGTCTGGTGGGCGGGGCCTGCGGGCAGAGATTGTGGGGAGTGGGGCCTGTATCGGGCGTGTTGTCTTGAGGGGGATCTGGAAGGGTTGTGAGTGTGGCCTGTATGGGAGGTCGGCGAGTGTGGAGGCTCTTTGAGGCTGGGACTCGTGCCGGCTGGCCTGTGGGAGTGTAGCCTGGGGGGGCCCAGTGGGGCCTTGTTATGGGTCTGTGAGGGGTTAGGGAGGGGGGAAGCCTTGAGGGGGCGGGGCCTCTGCGAGACCTGGGCGGGGCCTTGTGGGCGGATCCTCCGTGAGACCTGGGCGGGGCCTCGTGGGCGGATCCTCTGAGAGCCAGTGGGCGGGGCGTCGTGGGCGGGGCTTGTGAGGGGCAGAGGGGGCGAGGACTTGGGGCAGCCACAGTCTAAGAAGGTTGGTGGGTGAGGGGCGCGTTCGAAAGGGTGGTGAGGGAGAGTAGGGATTGCCAGGCGTGACCGCACTCGGCAGGAGGGCAGGAACTGAGTGTGGTGTGTCTTTTTCACCACAGAATTGCCAGAACCCCTTGGAGAGGGAAGGACAGATGCGGGAGCGGGGTTAGCGGTGTTGGTGAGGAGCCAAGATGGCAGGTAGTCTCTCTCAGGTGAGAGACTGAGAGGGCGGCTTCTGTTTCAAACGCCGGAGCCCTTGGAGAGACTTTTGGG
>PVLC010050109.1:0-10230 GCA_004027655.1 Graphiurus murinus | reverse complement strand
GGGGATTGAACTCAGGGGCATTCTACCTCCGAGCTACACCCCCAGCCCTATTTTTTTATTCTTTATTTTGAAACCGAGTCTCACTAAGTTGCGGAGTGCCTCACTAGGTAGCTGAGGCTGGCCGCGAACCCGGATCCTCCGGTCTCAGCCTCCCGAATGCTGGGATTACAAGCGTGCGCCACCACGCCCGGCTTGGCCTACTGGTTTTAAATAAATAAAATCCTGTGCAGGTGGGTACCTAAAGACAAAACAGATCTACGTATTCAAGCACCTTGGGTCATAAAACATTATCATGCTCGCATTTTTTTTTTTTTTTTTTTTTTTGTGGTACTAGGTATGGAACCCAGGGGCCTTCTAGCTCCAGCTACACCCCCAGACCTATTTTATATTTCATTTGGAAACAGGGTCTCACTAAGTTTCTGGGAGCCTCACTAAGTAGCTCAGGCTGGCCTCGATCCTGGATCCTCCTGTCTCAGCCTCCCAACGCACTTTCGTTTTCTAATCTGAACCTTTTCCACCAGTGCCAGGCGGGCAATTCAGGAGCTTCCAAGTCCCTGCGAGAGTGGAGGTTTCTACCACCGCCGCCACTCAACACCACTCAACACCACTCAACACACAGGACTTGTGCGCCCTCTAGTGGCCTATTTTATAGCACGAGTTTTGCCCCGACCAGTAAGAAAAGGCAGAGCATGTTCAAAAAGAAAAGAAATACCCTTCTGCACACTGATTCTGCTTCACCACCCTCCGCTCTGCTTGTGAAACAGAAGGGAGCGCAAGGGAGTGGAGAAAGGAGATGCGGGGAAGGAAGAGGGGGAAAAGAGGGGTACTGGGGAATGAAACTGGTCAAACTATGTGCATGTACAAATACGTAAACAATGAGTTCTACTACTGTGTATACTCATAATGCAACAATTTAAAAAAGATAAACGTTAAACTATTCGCAGTCAGGCATGGTGGCCTGTACCTGTAATCCCAGTACTTGGGGGGGCTGAGACAGAAGGATCACAGGTTCACAAAGACAGCCTCAGCAAGTAGTGAGACTCATCAACCTCACAGGACTCAGAGTGGGCTGACATTGGAGCTGCATGGAAGGGTTTCCCTCCTGGCGGGATGGAGCGTCTGCAGGAAGGTCTGAGCAGACGAACATGGCGGCCACCGCAGGGGACTGAGAAACGGGCACCTTCTACACTGAAAAGTCGCCTGTTCCACCTTCCAGTCCTCACGCAGTGCAGGAAGGCCCAGACACACAGGACACGTGGAACTAATGCCACCTCGTGCCTCCGTCTTCACGTCAGAGCAGGGCCACGATGCCTCAAAGTGCAGCCGCCATTTTGAGACCCTGAGTCAGCTGGCCCCAGGCAAGAAGAATGGAGAGAGGGGATCCTCCGTGCCAACACACCAGCCTCAGAGCAACCCTCAGATTCTGATTACTTTCTTACACTGAACGTGAAGGGAGGATGGAAGGAAGGAGGGAGGGAAAGAGGCCGGCCTTATGTGTTGACATCTCTGCAGTCAGATCTTCTGTTATCGGCAGCCTAAATCCAATCCAAACTAACTCACAAAGACGCGGAAGATGTTTCACACGGGATGGAAAACACAAAGGAGCAAAACAGGCAGGCCACTGCACTGCTGTGGCTGTCACCGTGCCGTCTACAAAGAAGACCTAGGTCCTCCGACCCACCTCTATCCAGCCAGGGCACTATGCTTGCCTCCCAGAAAACCACACACCAAGGAACTGCTGCCCCTTCAGGAAAGCACGGCCCAAACACAAAAACAAAAGATGGAACATTTTCAAAACGTCACAGTGCAAACAAAATTCCTCCAAGGAATCAGAAAAGTAAATGGCAGCTGCTTTCATGTAAACAAAGCATGGTAAGTGTGCTCTAAGGGGCTAAAGTAATTTTTCTATGTTAAGATAATTTTACTAAATTGTTCTTTCTAAAACTGTTTATTTAAGGGATGATGAAAAACTCTAGGCTGAGGTCCAGAGATCTGAGGAGTAATAATTCAGGTCCTGGCTAAAGGATTAACTGAATGAACTATCCCTCATTCTTCATTGAACATCTTTACAGTAGTTATAACATAAATGCAATTAAGTGACTCGTTTTTGTAAACCTCTGTGATTAAAGGGGAAATTTCATTTTCATCTGTTTAGCATTCCTATTAATAAGAATGTCTCATTACACATTTACTGAAAGTCTGAACAATAAAACAATGGACAAATACCAAGAGCAAACGGGGATTTTTTTTTTTTTTTCTTTTCCCATGAAGCTAACAGTATGGAATTTTAACAGATGTTCTATTTGGTCATAGTTAATAAAATAAGTTATGTAGGATTAAAATCGAGTTCAATTGTTTGCACTGGAATTTAACTGGAAAACAATTTCACATTGAAAGTTTGGAAAGGTTTCTGGCCACTCTTTTCCCTCTCAACAGAATTGCCAAGATATAGAAAATAAGTGAATTATTGTAGCACTTACTGCTTTTCTAATAAAACCAAACCTAAGTCGTTTTTTGAGGTTTAAGAAGACTGAAGCCTTAGACAATTACACGCTCTTTGCTCTCTCTTCACCTAGCGACGCAAAGACCACGGTAATGAAGTGTGTCAAAGGGCTGAGTCAGTACTTGCCAATTTCCGAGCTCCCTCGCCATTCTGAAATGATCACCGCATCTGGTACCACATCAACGAAAAAGAATCAAAAACCAGCAAACATTCACGTGTGCTCCCTGTGCAGAAGGCATTGTGTCAGAGCCTGTGTATGCCACAGAGGGGGAAGTCCAACAGTTGTGAGAACTGACCGGCTGCTTGGGAAGGTGTGGAGCAAGGGAGGATAGGACTAAGCACAGACAAAGGAAGAGGTCAACCAAAGCTGATCTCACATGCCACCTCACGCGCGTGGACGGATACACAGCGCTGACTCGAAGAGAAGAAAATCCTCACCTGTCCCACAGTAGGACCTTTCCTCTCCTTTTGCATCAGGAAAACAGGAGGCGGTATAGGGTAGTGTGCAGCAGCAGGCAGCAGTGTAGACTAGTGTGCAGCAGGCGGCGGTGTAGACTGGAGGCGTGCAGTGAAGCAGTGTGCGGCAGGAGGCGGTGCAAGACTTAAGGACAGTGAGTGAAGTGACAAGTCCTAGCTGCTGCTCAACCTCTCTCAAAGGAAAACAGAGGTGATGCAACCTCAGCAAGAAGTCTTTCCCTGAATGAGTAAGCCTTTTTGAAAAAATACATTATTAAATTATCATTTTGATCCAAAAAGAGTAAGCACACCATCGTTACAGCCCACGTGCATTAGCGACTCTGACCCGCTCCACCATGGGCTAGGCGAACCTCCCATTATTACATAACGAGGCTGTTTTTCCTATGGAAGTGAACAGTGAATATGAAATCAGTTACAGGCTGCAGTCTGTTACCGTTAGAGAAGTTCCTCTCAACAAGACTTGTGGATAAAACTTTCTGGAATTATTGCTTTGGGAACAAAACCAGCTGTCCACCTCACTCGAACATGGCGATTTTGTTCATCCTTTTTTTTTTTTTTGCAGTACTGGGGATTGAACTCAGAGGCATTCTACCTCCGAGCTATACCCTCAGTCCTATTTTTTATTCTTTATTTTGAAACCAAGTCTCACTAAGTTGCAGAGTGCCTCACTAAACAGCTGAGGCTGGCTGCGAACCCAGATCCTCCGGTCTCAGCCTCCCGAATGCTGGGATTACAAGCGTGCGCCACCACGCCCGGCTTTGTTCATCCTCTTGAATTGGCACGCACACATTTAAATGCAGATAGATCAGGCGGGCATGGTGGCACTTTAGTAGCTTGGGGAGCTGAGGCTGGAGGGTCACAGGTTCAGGGCCAGCCTCAGCAACTTAGCAAGGCCCTGTTTGAAAAGAAAAAATAAAACAGGGCTGGGGGTATAGTAGAGGCAGAGTGCCCCTGGATTCAATCTCAGGACCATAAGCAGCAAAAGCACAAAAGGAGGCTGGGGCGTGGCTCAGTGGGGAGCATTTGCCTAACGTGAGCGGCCCTGGGCTCGGTCCCCAGGATCATTAAAAATCAGAAAGGCTGGGGTGCAGGTCAGAGGTAGAGCTCCGCTGGGCTCAATCCCATGTATGTGAGTATAAATAAATAGATGCAGACAGATCAAGGTTACATCCCTAGTGACCCAGAGGCAGCTCTATTTATTTTTTTGAGGCAGATGTCATTTCTGAGTTTCCTCCCAGGAGGCAGCGCTGTAATGCCTATCTCAGGACTGCTCTAAGATGTCACTGAGAACAGTCACGGGAGAGTTCCTGGCACGAAGGGGCCAAGAGGCTCGGAGACGCAGAGCCATTGGCAGGGGACAGAGAGCTGGTGCGGGCGGGTGGGGCCGCCCCCCGGGAGGCGCCTCCAAGAGCCAGGATCACGGGTGACGGGTCCCCTGCACTTCTCGAGGGCCAGCCTCTCACCCAACTCCCACAGGAAGGCTGTGATGACTCAAAGAATCAGGATTCAGTGAAGGAAGTGAAATATGCTGCCATGCCAGGATTACTCAGAACTAAATCAAGACTACAATAGCCAGCCAGGCGTGGTGGTGCACACTTGTAATCCGAGCATTTGGGAGGCTGAAACTGGAGGATCGGGGTTCGAGGCCAGCCTCAGCTACCTAGTGAGGCCCTCTGCAACTTAGTGAGACCCTGTTTCAAAATAAAGAATAAAAAATAGGGCTGGGGGTATAGCTCAGAGGTAGAACACCCCTGAGTTCAATCCCTACTACTGCAAAAAAAAAAAAAAAAAAAAAAGACTACCACAGCCGCCCATCCGTGGACTGCTGGTGGGCAGGGAAAGCAGCTCCACACCACTACAAAAGTCCCCGGCACTTCCAGGAAGGGCGACTCGGTGCTGCCCCTCAGATCCACAAGAGCCCGTCCTTCTTAGCATTCTACCTCTTAGCATGGAACCGCAACACTCTCAACTGTGCACAAAAGGACCTATGAACCATACGACACACGGCAGCACTTTGTAATGTCCGCCAACAGGAAGTGGGTAAGTAAATAATGGCTCCTTTACACCGTGGAGTACTATGCAATCATAAAAATGGTAGTGTTCCTTATGAAGTGATTGAACATGACCTTGAAAATAGATTAACAAATAATGACAAGATACAGGATTGGATGCCTCTGGAGAGACCACTATAACATAAAGGGTCAGGGGAAGGCCCCGAATAGACAGACAACAGAGACGGTGTGTGCGGCACTGGGGATTGAACAGGAGGGTGGGTAGGGGGGGTTCTACCTGTGAGCTACTCCTTCAGATTTTTTTTTATTTTTTGTTTTGAAACAGGGTCTCACTAGGTTGATGAGAGTCTCACTACTTGCTGAGGCTCTCCTTGAACCTGCAATCTTCCTATTTCAGCCTCCCAAGTACTGGGATTACAGGCGTGTGCCACCATGCCCGGCCTGGAAGGCCAACACTCAAGGGCATTCAAGAAGCTGATTCCTACAGAGTCCTGGTCAGTCACAGAACTTGGGGGAACTCCTGCTGCCTGAAGAACGGCGGTCTCGGCACCTAATCCCAGGATTCTGATGAACTTTCAGATGCCTGGCTGACTGGCCCGCCTGCTTCGTCACTGCAGCAACACTGAGAATGGAAGGGAAAGCCCCCACCTGTCTCCAAACTTTTTTTTTGCAGCACTGGGGATTGAACTCAGGGGCATTCTACCTCCAAGCTACACCCCCAGCCCTAGTTTTTATTCTTTATTTTTGAAACAGGGTCTCACTAAGTTGCGGACAGTCTAAGTAGCTGAGGCTGGCAATCCTCCTGTCTCAGTCTCCCAAGTACTGGGATTACAAGTGTGCACCACCACGCCCAGCTCCAAGTATATTTCTTTTCTTTTATGTATTTATTTTTTTCCAGTACTGGAGATTGAACTCAGGGGCATTCTACCTCCGAGCTATACCCTCAGCCCTATTTTTTATTCTTTATTTTGAAACAGGGTCTCACTAAGTTGCGGAGTGCCTCACTAGGTAGCTGAGGGTGGCCTCAAACTTGGATCCTCCAGTCTCAGCCTCCCAAATGCTGGGATTATAAGCACGCCACCACACCCGGCTCCAAGTATATTTCTAATTGTTAAGAAATACAAAGATACCGAACCAGAACATCATTTTTTGCACTTTGACAATGGAAATTAAGTGAGTTACCTCTCTTAAAACTGTGCTTTTATAACCTCGATACAATCCTCGGATGCCCTGAAACAAACCAAAATTCAAAAAGTCAGAACATTAGAACCCAAAGAAGATTTCTGAATGACACCCTAAAGAAAGCAGATTTACCTACTATAAAGTAAAAGTTCTAGAACATTCACCCTTACCACACTTCTATAAGAGGCTAATGATTCTAAACTGGTTCACAGTATACAAAGCTCAGGTTAGTGCCTTTAAAAATGGGACCATTTCTAAACCACGTGCAGTGGCACATACCTGGAATCCCAGAACTTGTGAAGCTGAGACAAGAGGATCGGAGGTTCGAGGCCAGCCTCAGCAACTTAGTTAAATCCTGTTTCAACAATAAAAAATAAAAAGGGCCAGGGGTGTAGTTTGGAGGTCGAATGCCCTTGTGTAAAATCCTCAGTTCCAAGCCGGGCATGGTGGCGCCCGCTTGTAATCCCAGCATTCGGGAGGCTGAGACTGGAGGATCCGGGTTCGTGGCCAGCCTCAGCTACCTAGTGAGGCACTCCGCAACTTAGTGAGACTCGGTTTCAAAATAAAGAATAAAAAATAGGGCTGGGAGTATAGCTTGGAGGTAGAATGCCCCCGAGTTCAATCCCCAGTATAAAAAAAAAAAAAAAAAAAAAAAAATCCTCAGTTCCAAATAAATAAATAAAAATAACAATGGGACCATTTCTAAAAACCAAACTGGCCACATATTTAGTTTCAGTTGCTTTTATTCAGTATTTCTTCTCTTGAAAAAAAGAACAGGTAAGATGATTTAAATATATTCCCAAAAGCAAACGCACAAGTATCAATTATGCTTTCCCATAAAAACTGTATTTCACAGCTTCTAACATCAGAAATTCATTAATAATATCAGTAAAGTAGTGGTGTCTATTTCCAGACAAACCTTCTCCGCTAAACCATCCTCAAGGTCCAATGGTGGTCCTGCAGGACTGATCTGACTCATACAATCAGATATCCAGTGACCCCTCACCTAGGTGACAGACCATTGAAAACAGCTTTTCTAAGCCAGGCACAGTGGCGCACTCCCGTAACCCCAGTCCTTGGGAGGCTGAGACGGGAGGATAGCAGGTTCGCAGCCAGCCTCAGCAACTTAGTGAGGGCCCAAGTGTCAGCCTGTTTCAAAATAAAAATAAATTGGGGCTGGAGGTATGGCTAGGAGGCAGAATGTCCCTGGGTTCAATCCCCAGTACCACAAAGAAAAAAAAAAGAATAGCTTTTCTAAAACCTAGACTCCTTGTCATTGAAAACAAGCCCCAGGAGCGGCGATGTACAGTGCCTGTAGTTCCAGACATTCGGGAGGCTGAGGCAGGAGCACTTGAGCTCAGAGTTCAAGGCCAGTCTGGGGAAGATGAAGAGACCCTCTCTCAAAAACAAATAAACAATGGTTTCTGTCAAAGTTATAAAGGAAACCAGCTAAGTGCTCCTTAGTCACATGGCTAGAAAGAATCATTTCTGACACACAGCTAACACTGATTAGAAAGAGAAATTCTGGTGCACACCTGTAATCCCAGTACTTGGGAGGCTGTGACAGAAGGATCGCAGGTTCAAGGCCAGCCTCAGCAACTTAGTGAGACTCTGCAACTTAGAGACAACCTATTTCAAAATAAAATAGGGCTGGGGGTGTAGCTCAGAGGTAAAATGTCACTGAGTTCAATCCCCAGAACCACAAAAAAAGAAAGGAAAGGAAAAAGAAGGGGAAAAGGATGTGCATTTTGATATAAAACTTATGAGGCTGGTTACTATTACCAGCCCATTACAATATTTCCCTTCTATGGACCTTCAAATTCTGTAGGAATGTTATAATTATCTTTAAGTGTATATAAGTGTTTTCTCACAAGGACTGTGTGTGCTCTACCACTTAGCTATACCCCTAGCCCTTTCTATGTTTTACTTTGAGACAGGGTCTTGTGAATTTGCCCAGGCTGGCCTGGAACTTGGGATCAACCTCCCTAGTAGCTGGGATTCCAGGTGTGTGCCACTACACCTGGCTTCACATAGCATCTTAATTCACTTTGCCTATTTATGCAACTTATTCTAATTCCATAAAAACTGCAAGAAGATTACAATTTAGGACATAACACTCAATATGTTTAGGAATTTAGAAAAAGAAATAAAAATGAAAATAGAAATTCAATAGTAAAAGCAAAGATAATCTTAGCAAAAAAAAAAGTTACTATAATTGGACATTAAATTTAGCTCTAGGCTCTCCCCTGAGGCTCCTGGAATGAACTTGTCTTTTTATCAATGACCACAAAGTCTTCCTCAGCAAAGAACAGAGGACCTAAAAGCGCATCTTACCTCTTCACGTAAGATGTTCGAGAAAATCTGAAATGTTCTTGAAGAAGCAGACACCTGCGCCCTCTGCTTAACCACTTCAGAAGGAACTCGAATCAGACAGGCAACCTGAAACATATAGATCCAGTTACATCCTAAAAAGGAACTCACTGTTGCAAAAATGGAAATCTTTTCATAAGCAAAACTTCCAGTAAAAATGTATCCTGTATGGGTTAGTGCAGGAGGCCAAAGGTTTGTCTGCAGCCAGACCATGGTACCTGCCTGTAATCCCAGTACTTAGGAGACTGAGACAGGAGGATCGCAGGTTTAAGGACAGCCTAAGCAACTTTGCAAGACCCTCAGCAACTTAAGACCCTGTTTCAAAATAAAAGAGTTAAAAAGGGGTGAGGGTGGGGGCTGGGGATACAGCTCAGAGGTAGAATGCCTCTGGGTTCAATCTCCACCACCAAAAACAGAAAAAAAAAAAAAAAAGTATTTTTTTAAGTTTTGGTTTTTGGGAGTTTTTTGGTTTGTTTTTTTGATACTGAAGACTGAACCCAAGACATTCTACCTCTGAGCTATAGCTCCAGCCCTTTTTAATTTTTATTTTGAAGCAGGGTCTCATTAAGTTTATTGCGCGCTGGTCTCAAACCTGCAACTCTCCTGTCTCAGCCTCCCACATACTGGGATTTCAGGTGAGCACCACTATGCAGGGCTAAAGGTCTGCTTTCTTTAACCTGAATCACGTGGACCCTTAAGAGGTGTGCGCTGGGGTCGCTGGAAGTTTCCCTCCCTCGTCCCGCACAGGTCTTCTGGCCTCTGGCCCTGCAGATCGGCGAGGCTCCGTGCAGGAAGCCCCAACACCTCCAACAGCATCCGCACAGGACGCCTTTCATCTGTTCCATCAAAGAACCAACCAAAGCGGCAGCAGCAAGGCAGGTCACCGGCGGGCACATCCAGCCCCTCCCACGGCAGTGACCTGTGGAGGGCCTCCGGCTCCAGGTGACACCGGGCACACACCCCACCAGCCAGCAAACAATCCTTTCCTTTGTGTGTATACTGAGGATTGAACCCGGGGGGAGGCATTCTACTTCTGACTGAGGGCCAGCCCTTTTGTTTTGTTTTGAAACAGTCTGGCTAGGTTGCCGAGAGTCTCACTAAGTTGCTGAGGCTGTCATTGAACCTGTGATCCTCTTGTCTCAGCCTCCCAAGTACAGGGATTTCAGGTATGTGCCCCTGCACAGCTCTGAAGATTTTTTTAAATGCACAATTGATTTACTTGCATTTCATTCACATTCTTTTTAATTCCCAAGCAGTTTTCCAATTAAAAACATCTAACTTTTGTGTGTGTGTGTGTGTGCGTGTGTGTGTGTGTGTGTGTGTGTGTGCATGTGGTACTGAGGTTGAAGCCAGGGATGTTCTACCTCTGAGCTACAACCCCCAGGCCTTTTTTATTTTGAAACAGAGTTTAAGTTGCTAAGGGTTTTGCTAGGTTACTAAGACTGGCCTCGAACCTGCAATCTTCCCATCTCAGCCTCCCAAGTACCGAGATTCCAGGCTCTAACATCCCTCTCTATATGCCTCCATTTAAAATGAAGAAATCTCTACAACTGAAAATCTGTGTGTCAAGTCTGCCATCTTCTGGTTACAAGTGGAATTGAAGTGATTGATAAAACATCAACCTGCAAATCCTCAAGTAAATTTAAATCTCTATATATTCATCTATCTTTCTTTTTGTATTACACC